>QAXH01005309.1:45357-71120 GCA_004335635.1 Chloromonas sp. AAM2
GGGAGCCCGCATAGTGGTTCGCTGTTTTGACAGGCAACATCTGCAGACTGCAAGGAAAAAAGCTGACTGCAAGGAAAAAAGCTTTCTTTGTGATAAAGCGTATAGGAATATGCGAAAAAACTGACTCACACATATGGCAGGCGATTGCGAGTCATCGAAATGGTCCTATCTGAACTGGCATGCACCCACCCACCTGGCAGGGGTATCTTGGTCCCGTTCGCCCGCGTGTGCGCGTCCGCCCCCGCCGGCATGAAAGTGACCTGGAAGGAGGCGCCGCCCAGCTCCAGCACCCCCTGGTACAGGTCGGGGGGGAGCAGCTCCTTGCGGCTGTGGTGATGGTGCAGAGAGGCCTCCTGGAGAAACAAAAGGGGACAAATGCAGGCTTCCAGGTGCAGTGCCTCAAGCAAGGAGACACGAGCAGATCTCATCGGCTGATATTGCGACTGTGGTGCAGCGGATGAGAGAGGCACCCTGGAGCGGCACAAGGGGATCAAGATAAGCCTTCCGGGTGCGTTGTCAACATTACAGATTTGATTCTTGCGGTTTCACAGCTTTAGATGTTGCAGTTCTTTCGCTTAGCAGCCGATGCAGCAACCCTTTAAGCAAAGCATGCGCATGCCCTTGCAAGACGGTTCTGGTGGTGACATTGATGTTACGGTTCGAGAGGCGCACGGCAATGCGGTACACAGGCGTGCTCAGTGCATCATCAGGAGAGTGGGCCAGCCCTGCATACATCCTGGCACCATAGTCCCCAGAACGACAATGTCGTCCCAGAACTTTTGTGTGTTGAGATATGCGTTACAAGGCAACTTCGGGTAGCTTCAGGTAACAATTGTGCGTCGGCCAAGAATCGTCTTGACACCGGCAGACTGGCTCTGTTACAAGCTGTCAGCCAAAGCGTTCAACCGAGGTTTTCGGTAGCTGGCGCCTGCCAGGGATTGAAAACTGCACGCGAGTGAAAGCTGTGGCTCACCAACCGACCGTTCTGCCAGTTGGACAGCAGCCGGCGCTAGCTACGAACTATGTACTCCACCCACCTCTAGCGCCCCTGAGACGTAGTTTACCGCCGTCCACGCAAACACCCCCTCCGCGTCGCCACTGATGATGGTGGCCCACTCCTCCCGATGCAGGAGGGGGGTGGAGGCGAGGGCTTGCGAGCACTGGGAAAGGATGGCGGAGGCGTCGGCCTGGGACAGGAGCCGCAGGCCGGCGGTGGCCAGCAGGAAAACGGGCGTGGCGTGCCACACGTGCTCGGGCACCTGGGCACAGGCAGACACGGGAGTGTGAGTAAGAAACTCACAGCGCAATCATGACATGACACTCCTGTGTGTTGTGTGCTTGTTCTTAGCCCTGGTTTTTTCGTGTGTGTGTGTGTGTGTGTGTGTGTGTTTCAGTCCAGGGAGGACTGCTCAGCAAGGGCAAGGGCGGAAGGAAAACAAACAGCACACCTGTTAACTGCACCACTGCACCAGCAATACCTGCACATCAACTCGGTGGCTGGCTGACCAGACAGCTCTGTGTGCAGTTACCTGATGAGCATTGCGATACGCCTATCTGTCAATGTGCAGAGTTTGCTGTGGTCTGCATAGAGCCCAGCGCCGTAAACATGCTTTCATGAATAATGCAAAATGTTTTCGTAGATGAACAATTAGATGAACAATTAGATGAGCAATCAGATGAACAACCGTCCGTCGATCAGATGATGTCACACCTTATCCAGGGCGAAGTCCACCAGGGGCTTGAGGGACTGCGCTGCCTGCTCGGGCCGGCCAGCGTAGGAGGAGAGGCCGGGCTCCACTGAGGAGGCGTGCTCGGGCAGCACCAGCTGCACGTATGAAGGCCACCTGGACATGCAGTAATCATCATTTATCTATTTCTCTATTTATTTGCAGGAGCCACGTAGTGGGTTGGCTTGTTAGGCGTCAGGAGCAACTGGCGGTTGGTCTGCCATGCAAGGAAATTACAAATGAGGTGCTTATGCACAACAAGCTAAACGTAGGCCCGCTGTAGAGTATACAAGTACTTGTACAGACTTTGTATAATACTTTGTATTGTACCAGGGGAGAGTTACATGAGATCACCAACAGCAGAGAATCACCAACGTGAGTCTGTAGGGAAATATGAAACAGTAGCGATCACACGCGCAGTGATGGAGTGCGAGCAACGACGACTGGTAAGCACCTACGATAACTGAACACTCCTGCCATAGAATCCTGTGCACATCTCCCACCTTGACATTGTGTACTCGAACACATGCACCCTGGTCCCGCTGCTGCCCGCATCCAGGTACACGGCGAACTGAACATGGGGCTGCTGCACGCATGCAGGCAGACACAGAGGGAGGATCAAGGGCTACGTGCTGATGCCGTCAGCATGGCACAGGCCGCCTGAATTATTCACAAGCTCCCGTGGAGTGCTCTGGCATGATTGGTGCCACTGCTTGTGTTGTTGTTGTAAGGAGCCTTGGCCTGATGGTGCTGATGGCGCTACTCTGACCCCAACCCAGTGAGGACCAGCCCTTCAAGACCTGACGCTGATGCTGGTCAGGAGTTCATGACTATCATTGCATCAGAAAAGCCTTCAGAAACAGGTATGAAGCACCCCAAGCAGCCAGCAATGCACACCTTGTCAGTCGGGCGTAAGAAGGGGCCCATGATCAAGCCTGTCAGCAAAAGTGTGGCCTGCAACGGCATGGAACAACGCCATGTGGCATGTGAGAAGCAGCGTGATGTTCTCTCCCTCTTGTGCATTGGCCGGTGCTAGCAAAGAGCTTGGCCTGTGGCCCCTGCCCGCCTTGCCACCTACTCAGTCACACACAATGCTAGGCACAGGCTGCATGAGTTGCTAATAATCTCCAAAGCACATGTTGACCCTATGCACACTGACACCCATGCACACGCGTCCCCTCCATGGTGTGCTGATAGCGGCAATCTCTGGAACGCACATGCTTGTACCCATGCACATGCGTCCATGCACATACACACACCCGCACATGCAAGTCCCAGCTACCACTGTGCGCACGCAGTGCCATGCACACTCATTCACCACTGCTGCTGCAAAAAGCTGCATGCGGGTGCTCCCCAGCCTGTGGTACATCCTGAGCACGATCAGCCTGAGACGTTTCTGCCAGCTCTCATGACCCCGGGGATGGGCCTCGTCCTCCTGCTGTCGGAAACCGCCAGAAACGGCTGAGAGGTTGTCCTTGCTGCCATGTTGTGAGCCAACGTCATAATCCCTGCACCATGCGCACCATCATGGCATCAAATCTACATGCGCACATGGTTGCAAAGCCTTGGAAACCACCCATGAGTGGTTTTGACAGCTTGCTGCACAAGCAATAGGCGTGAGCATAATCCTGCTGATGCTGTCAGTGTGTCTCTACCTTATCTGTGCCACTGATCGCGGTGGTAGCGGGTGCTGGTACTGGGTTAGGTTCGAGGTGCTGTTTGCGGGGCTGGGGCGCTCGGGTGAGGCGCCCCGCACGCGCTCCAGGCGGTCAAGGCCAGAGCCACTGGACCTGCACGGGACAAATAATGTGAGAAGACGACACGTGACAGAGTGAGCAAGAAGAGTGAGACGGTTATCAAGAGAGTGAGGCGGCTGGGTCGGGACTAAGAGCCAATGAATGCCCAGCGCATCCTACCACTGGTCCTGTTTTGCGTCTGGGCATCAACCATGTCTGGGCATCAACCATCTTGCTTTGAATCTGGCTGAACATCAGTACTGAACATCAGTAACCAAGAGTTGTAGTTAGAGTCACAGAGTTGACCTGTAATGACATGATAGATGCTCCATGCCCACACAAAGGCAGCCTACATTTAGGGACTCGCCATGTGTGCGCATTGAGGCGTGAGTTGCATCTGGCTGTGCTGTGTCTGGGTGCCACACCTCAGCTTGGTATGGTATGCATTCTGCTACAGCCTTCTCCAGCCGAAGGCAGAGCCTGCCCAGCCGTGCAGATATTGCCTGTTGCTCCTGTGCAGACCCGCACTACCTGATGCTTCACTTACCTCACGCGCTGCATGCACGGGTGCTCCGCAGGAGCTCAAAAGCAAGAAGGCCAGCAGGCCTTGCCAATGGCATGGCAGGGCCGTGCAGAAAGTTCAATGATCCGTCCACGCAATTTTGCAGCCTCAGTCAAAGAAGTCGAGGTTCAGTGTCCGACTGCTGCGTTAGAATCCAGCGGCGACCGGTCAGGTATGATTCACGTCACTCAGGCGGTGGACGAAAGTGTTGGCTCGATGGATGTGGGCTGCGCTCGAGCCAGCATTCGTGAAAGATGCTGTTATTTTCAACTCTTGGCAGTTACGCGACAGCCACGTGCTTGCTTTCTGGGCGGCTGGCTGCTGCTGGCGAGAGAGCGTGAGCAGAAGCTGCGAGACCAGGCTCACTATTCGCAGCTGCAAACCTGCGATCTGTGGCTCGCAAACCCTGGCTTCCATTGCTACATGCAGCATCCCATGCCCAACGAACCTTGGTGACCCGGAACCAGGCATAGCCTGTGCTATCCATGTGATCCCATGAGCTCAAGCCCACGACAAGATGAAAGCGTTGAAGCTTTTAGATGACTTGAAGGAAATGGAAAACAAGAAGCTTGGTGGACCCACGTTGGAAACGGCTGCATGCAGCAGCTGGCTGGCTCGAGCACTGCTCGTTGCTCTGTATGTAGCTCTCAGTGAGTGGCCAACCGGAGGCCAGCCACAGTCAGCTGCTGGTCTCCACCTCCAAGAGCAGGGCAGTCAACCACACACACGCGTGTATGCTCGCAATGGCCCCACGTACACCAGAGGAGTGCCTACACACGCAGTTCGGCGTTGAGGGCTGTCACGCTCAACACACTTTCCAAGCCAGAGAGGCAAAGCAGCAACCTTTCTAAAGTGCAACATCCCTAATTATGTGCTTGCCTGCGTGCAGATATCAGCTTGAACATGATCAACAAATGGACACTTTCAGGTGTGCTGTCAGACCGCACATTGTACAGCTGTGTGGGCTCTGCGAATTCGGACACACAGCGGTGCAATCACACTAGACCAAGAACATCTGCACTAACCTGCTGCCACGCCAGGACGTTTATTTGCTACAACAGCATCTACTATAGCCTCGTTACTGCCCTACAGTTTGTTTTAATATGCTTTATGCATTTGCTACCGTATGAGACTCACAGAACCATCATGCCAGCTGCATCTACCATCAGGTATACGCATCTGCAGTTTGCATGTACCCATGCTGTCTTGGCAATGTGTCAGGGGGTAAATGTGGGCGGCAGGCTAATTGACTGTCTGGCCTGCGGCAGTGCAAGCTGCACAACAGCAGCAATGATGACGGTGACATACCTGGAAAGTCATGTGATGATGATGGCAATGTACGGCCACCCTCTGCAATGTGTACTGATGTTGCTGCAGGCTACGGGTTCCGATTCCCCATTGCCCTGAGCATGGCGCACCAGGCCTTCACTCTGGCCGCCCTCACGCCCCTCATGCTCACAAAGTCACACTACACTGAGCACACAACGGCAATACAGGTAAGCGACATTGAATCACACAATTGGTTACTCGTTGGTGTTAGGACCATGGGGGGATGTGCAAATGAATGCTGTGTCCAGGGTTCAACCCGGGGTCCAAGGCTCGCTTTGAAATGACCAGCACGGCTGGGTTGAGTGGCAAGCAGATTTGCCTAACACGGCAGTGGATGTTGATTTCCCACCACCACCAGATGCTTTTCTGTTTCTCCTTTTCTCAGGGCTGGTCTGCCTGGCCTATGAGCTCAGTGCTCGAAGGCTTTGCTGGCACCCGGGCGTGACATGGTGCTGAGCTTGTCTTTTCCCCCGGTGCAAGCGCACATACGCCACTGATTTTGTTTGCCTGCAGAAGCAGTGGCCCGGCCTCCTGGGCATTGCATGCTTCTTCGCCTTCAACTTGGGGTGCAACAACATCAGTTTGTTATCCATATCACTCTCACTCAACCAGGTCATTCGGTAGGTGGTGCGCCACATGGCCCTGCTGGGAGCCAAGTACAAACCATGCACCAACAACAGTACCACACCCAGCATAATCCAACCAACCACACAGCCCAACAGCAAGTGCTGTAAACGATTCAAACTAGTGCACAAGACAAGCAGCACATGATGCCGTGCCAATCAACACCCTTTGATGAGTGGAATCAACACCATGTGCATCAGATGGCCCTGCGGACTCACGTGGCACTCACACCAGACTAGTACATACTAGTAAGTAATACTGCATGACACGAAGCCACGAAGAATCAAGTAAGAGAACTCGTAGTACGCACGACCAGAAAAGTACGAATATAAGCAATAGTAACAAGTTAACCAGACAGAAAGGATGTGTTTGATGCCATGTGCTGAGTGCCAATGAATACCCTCAAAGGAATGGGCGCAGAACAACAGCTTCATCACGCTGTCCTGCTTCTGTACGGACCTGTGATCAATGCTGCACCTGTGCTCAACGTATAGTGTATGTCTGACCGCAGCAGCGACTGAACACCGAATGCGTCGCACCCTTCATCACACCAGCTGTCACACTAACCGTCTCTTACCATGTATGATGTGTGCAGCGCCTGCATTCCGGTAGCCACTGCTCTGGGCGCCACCATCATCGAATCCAAGCCCCCCACGCGCCAGGAATTAATCTCTCTGCTGGTGCTCGTGGGGGGGGTGGGCATTGCCATCTGGGAAGGGGGTAGCACTCGGGCGACGGCACTGGGAATTGTGCTGTGTGTGCTGGGCACTCTCAGTAACGGATTTATGATGAGCAGGTGAGGTTTGAAGTACCATGGTAGTCTCCTTGTGTTCTGTGGCGCTGTAGGCGGCAGCAGCAGCAGCAGATTACCATCGACAAACTTTTAATAGCAGCAACAGCAGTAGCAGCAACAGCAACAGCAGCAGCGTAGATAGAATGCCATCGTATACATATGGAGAGACACAAGGTCAGAACTGAGAATTATGAGCATTATGGAACCCTGACAGGCGGGCAGGCGGACAGCAAACGCAACCGATGATGAGTGCACCTTTGAAATACCACGGAGCCATGTTGGTTGGACTCTTTGTTACATCCGGTTTGATGCATCATTCTGCATATGGGATGGCTCCTGTCACTCAGTGCAATGTTGGTGCACAAAAGGGATGTGTTGCGCAGTCTAGAGACTCATGGAGTGAGCGAATTCTGAGTACGTAACAGCAGGGACAGGAACACTCCGACCCGTTGGTTGACTGATGACTTGAGTACAGCAGGCCATGTTTGACATGCCTCTTCGGTGGTGGTGTTTTGTTGTTGCAGCATTGGTCGCATGTTGAGCGACAAGCTGGACGTGTGGCGGCTCACATGGTACACGTCGCCCCTCACGCTGCTCATGCTCTCGCCCTTCTACTGGCGCATGGAGGCGCAGGAACTGGCCAAGTACCGGGCGACTGAGGGGGCTAGGTACCTAGGTAAGGCACGTGGGTATTACTTGAGTACGTTAGGTAAAGGTCAGGTTAACCACATTGGCCATGTACGTGAAGGAAAGCACAGGGGGCTAGGTACGTGGGTAAGGCACGTCTGCCCTGCAGGTTTGCGCCATTTTGCAGAGGGTGCGGTGTTCTCCTGCTCAGGCCAGTCTGTACCGTTTCTCGCTCGGGCAAATCAAGGCGGTGCCCATCCCGTTCTGTGGCGCAAGGCATGCCATTAGGTGCACCAAATGCGGCCTGCAGGTTTGCACCTTTGGTTGGCCTGTCTTGCCTGCGTTGTTCGCTGCGTTTCTTTTGCTTGCTTGCTCAGGGTAGGGCAGGGCGTGCCAATCCTGATGCGTGTCCCATGACTGATGTATACACACACATGTAAACAATATACCTCATCTTATATCCTCATCTTGTGCATGGCTTGCTAGCGCTGGCACTCAGTGCATGTAGGACGGCTTGTCTCGGTTGGACAAACACGCAAGAGCAAGGGGCTTGCTACCTCGCATCCAGCAAGCACTGGGAGGCTCAGAAGGTCCCTTAACTGTTGTAAGGCCCACGCCGAGGATCGGGTGAACAGAAAGTAACGTGCACTTGAGTGTACAAAAGAATGAAGGGCATGGCATGTGAGCTGATGGAGTGAGAAAAGCAGCCAACGCTCTGTGTAGTGAAGTAGCAGACTGAAATGTCTGCATCACACAGCCAAGGTCACCAGGGTTCGACAATGGCTGTTCAGATATCTCTGTTTTCCCGGAGTCTGCCTCTCACCATTTCGGTTTCTCCTGGAAACCGAAAACTCATGCATCCAATGCAACACACTCCGGTCACATGGACACATGGAGTCTCCATCAAATCAATACACTGTGACAGCTGATGATGCATGGAGGTGATGGTGACATGAAGGAGACCAGGTGCTGCCACGTCCACAGGCGCTGGTG
This sequence comes from Chloromonas sp. AAM2, assembly GCA_004335635.1. NCBI lineage: Eukaryota > Viridiplantae > Chlorophyta > Chlorophyceae > Chlamydomonadales > Chlamydomonadaceae > Chloromonas > Chloromonas sp. AAM2. The sequence goes on from QAXH01005309.1 coordinate 53,749, forward strand.
CACGAGCCTCCACATGCTCCTATCATCTTCTTCAGGGCAGCTTCATGCAGTTCTCGCTGACGCACTAGTACACTCAGCGCTTGTAACGCATGTGTGACCACCCACATGCAACACACACCCTGCTTCCGTCGACCCGGGGCAAGCACGTTCCCTGCAATTTCTGCAGTTTTGATCAGATGTGTCAACGCCCGCGCATACGATACCCTTGCATACAATGCAAAGCTTGTTCCTGATAGTCTGTGATCCGTGCCCCTGACTGTTTAACGAAGTTTCTGTCTGTGAAATCAATGACTGCTTATTTTTGCTGCAGTTTTGATCGGGCTGGGGTGTGTAAACGCGCTTGCCTACAACCTAGTCCACTCACTCGTGATAAAGATCACCTCCAGCGTAACCGCCACCGTCCTGGGGGAGATGAAGATCATCCTCATCCTGGTGCTGTCGTCTCTGTGGCTAGGTGAGGGGCTAGGGTTTCGCTTGATGCTTGTTTGGCTGCTGCAGCTTGTATTGGTGATGAGGGTGGTGATAGTGGCAGCAGTTGCTGTTCTTGTTGTTGTTGTTGCATATGGCCTTTGGAGGATGCGGTCGCAAGTTTGTAAATGTTTGCTGGGCCACGAATCGTGGTGACCAAGAAGTTGAATTGGTATTCCAATCAATGACCATTTCATCAAATCAATTAGGAATCCGGTTAGATTTCTGTCATTATTCATCATGGCACGCAGCAATCAGCTTCTGAGGAGAGGAGATCTGAGGCTGCATCAGGGTCGCGGCCACGCCAGGCCTTCAGCTGACGCAACTCCTTTCTCTGGTCCATTCCATGCGCAGGCGAGTCTAATATCTGGACGGCCAAGATGTTACTGGGCGTGACAGTAGCCATGTTAGGGTTCGCGATGTATAGCCACGCCAAGCTAGCGCGTCCTGCCACGCCCTACGCACCCCTGCCCGTTATCAAGGGGGTGCCGGACTTGCCACCATCACTACAGGTGTGTGTGAATGTGTGGGTGGGTGGGTGCTTGTGGGTGGGTGAGTGTGGGTGGGTGTGGGTGCAAGCGGTTGGGTGGGTGGTTATGGGTGGGTGGGTGCGAGTGAGTGGTTATGGGTGGGTGGGTGCGAGCGGGTGGGTGGTTATGGGTGGGTGGGTGCTTGTGGGTACATGCGTGTGGCTGTGGGAAAGAACATGGGTGTTGGACGTGGAGAGAACGGCGGAGTAGGTGGCATCAACATCATGGCACGTGCAAATCTGTCCGTGGCACTGGGGAAACAGAAGTCAGGGTGGCACTGCGTGCAAATGTCAGGGTTCCCAGGCGGTCTCCCGGGGTCCCTGTCCTGATGGAGAGTGTAGGGAGAGTGAGATGCTTAAATGATGGACAAGGTTGCGAGGGGCTGGCATTTCCTGGCGTGCTTGCTCAAATGCGAGTTGGCCTTAGCAAATGTATTGGATTGCATGGGTTTTCATACGCGTATGCAAACGCCATGCTCAGCTCACATGCCGCCATGCATCACCTGTTTCTAACCTGGGTCACGTGTGCGCATGTGGCTGCAGGACTCAGCACGTGCCTCAGCTCTTCAGAAAGACGGTTTCAGCCGGACAGCACATTCCAGCTAGCAGCATATATAAGGCTTACAGGCTTGTGTTGACGTTAACCTCGTAGATTCTGATGCATTCATTAGCACGCAAATTTGACTCATGAATGGGTGTAAAAGGGATGTACGAACTCTTGCACCTGACTTATCCCAAGACTTCACATCGAATAAAAGAAAGGGTGTTTGGGAATGGAGGCAACGTCAGCCCCTGGGCTGCAGATTGTTCCTGTATATGACACTGGTATGCGCAAATGTCTGATGGGGATTGGACGTATTGCGTGGGCGGCGCATCTCCTTTGTTTATGTGTGTATGTCACAGCAGGGAAGCCGTCAAGGGACGCGGACGGAATGGCTGTGGCCCTGACCCACGCTGAGCAAGAAAGGAGAAGAAAGGCAGGAACAAGGCAGAAACAGGCCCCGCAGGCAGAAAGGAACAAGGCAGAAAGGCAGGCAACCGGCTACTAAAGAAGGCGCAATTTTCATGCAAAGCGTGCTAGTCACGCGGGCCATGGAAACAAACCAGGCGCAACAAACACTACCTTCAAACTGATAACGCTGCAGTCATCATTATGCATTCCAACTGCAGTGCAAGAGCGTTATAATCAATCAGTCCCAACAGCGCTGCCAAAGTCTGGAGCAGTCCGAACAGTTTGAAGCACGTGGTGCATGTTCAAAGTCTCTTGCCTCTTGCGTTGCAGTATGTATGTATAGTCCATGGCGCCACATGGCTCAATGTCTACACGATGTCTCCTTTGATACTTGCGTTGCTGTCGCCCACTTGGCACCAGGCCCTAACTCTGATGCGACATGGGCGGTCAGGCTCTTGCAACTGTTCTGAAACGCCTGAAGGCATGCCTAGGTCTCAGAACAAAGATGTTCAGGTCTTTACAGCAACTACACGAGCCCGACAGGGCCAGGCCGCAAGGTTGTGACTGAACCTGCCTCTCCTGGCACCAAATCTGGATCACGAAACCAACTCATGCCCCGACCACCTGGAGTCTGGCCGGCCCAGATGCTCCGGGGGATCTCAATGTAGGGATCTCAATGGATGTGGCATTGCACCACAAGGTCCTTGCCAAGCGAATCCTTGAATGACCTATCTCTGGTGTATGCACTGCTTCAAGTTGCATGCGAAGCTGTCATGTGACCATTGACTGCTAATTGTGTCCTGCCACTGACTGCTGAGCTGAAGGCAGGAGGTGAGGGTGGCTACACCCAACAGCGTGTCTAGAGAACAGCAGGCAGCAGGCGCAACCTTGACTCTGAAATACCGGTTATCGTGATATGCCGTTTTGGCACCGCAGGCTCATCAGGAAAAAATCATGCTGGGGCAAAAAAATCATGCTGGGGCATGCTTGAGATGAAGACGATGCTCTGCTCTGACAGCCTTGACCCCGTTGTGTGCTGGTACGAAAAGCAACCCAACACAGATGTACGGCAAGCGGCGAGAAACGGCTGGTGATGCAAGTGCAAGCACATCGAAGCTGGAAGTCTGGCCACACAAACACCCGTACACCTGCCGCTATTTTCACACCGTTGCAATTGCGGGTATAAGCGCTGCCGGCTGCAAGCAGCAAGAGCAAGCTAACTGCGGGTTGCAGCACAGGACAAGCCCTGAACTGCAACTGCATTCCAGAGCGAAGGCAGTCTAGCAGTGTCCGTGGATTAGAGCTGCGGGCGAATGCAGCAAGAGCTCTCTCACAAGGAGGCGTGACCTTTCTCACCAACGATAGCCAAGGACAACCCACGCATCGATTGGCATTAATATACTCGTGAGTACTGCGTAAGGCAGCAATGGCCAGGGATGTGGGATGTGGATTTGTCGGCTTGCACTGCTTGCGCAACCTGGGCTTGCACATGGTCATTTTTTGTCTGGTGCTGTGTTCCAGACCAGCCTCAGTCCCTGCTTATCGAGTGATACTGGACTTCCGCGAGCCGTAAGCACTGGCACGAATGAAGAATTCTGACAAGGCAATATTCCGGAAAATGGAGTTCATGATAAGAGGGTTGCCATCGTGGCACACGCCATTTCCGCGTATTCCAGATTTCACTGCACCATGCTAATGCAACGCTTGCTTTGTTCTTTGGAGATTATGCCTGATGTCCCAGCCTTGCATGCCGATGCTTGCAGCAAGGTGGAAAACGAGATGGTTCAGCCCAGCGATTGCAGCGCTATCATAGCAGCTGCCCATGCTGGGTTGGATGGCAAGCAATCCTTCCCAACGGAGCAGCTGGTGACGCGGACTGAAGTACCCTGTAATGTGAAGGACCCCAGCTCGCCGGACCACCAGCACAGCAGTACTCTTCGGCCGGACGGCCACAAATACTCGGATGCACAAATCGGCGTCTGCTCAATGGCTTCCGAGGATGAAGACGTGTTCGATACCGTCTTCGAGCAGTATGGCAGCCAACCCACCGCATCGCTATTTATGGATGCCGCGGCTGCAGGCCAGCCCTCATCGCTGCCCAGCTTTAGCAACATAGCAAATGGCAACCCATCTCGGGCGTCCTACGATTCACCGTCCTCGGCAATTGGAGATTCCGTGCTGCACCCCACCTCCAGTCACCATACAAGCAGCAACGCCCCTTTCTGGCCCGACCATATCACTACGAATGGCCAATGGCCGCAGCCGAGCCGATCCCAGCACACCGACGGGTCCATGGCCTCTTGTCTCACAATGCCACAGCTCAGCGCAGACGGAACGTTGATGGTGAGTCTTTATCTGCTGTGGCTACTGGTTCTCATTCATTGTTGTGCAGCTTGATGCCAGCTTGCTGGTGTTTGACACATTCGACAGCCTGTACATGTGTGGGGTGCCTGCACATGTGACATGGGTCGGTGCCATGTGACATGCCAAGCATGCAAACATGTGACATTGGCTTGACCAAGATTGTGCTTTTATTCAATGCATTCCGCTTCATGGACGAGCATCATGCCAGTGCTTGACTTTTTGGCATGCATGCTTCTTGGCAGGGTGCCGGTGGACCGACAACCTCTGGGGCACGGCGTGCACGCAAGCAATCTGTTGGCACTCACGGCAAGCACCCCATACAGCCAATGCAGCCAATGCAAAGGTGCGTTGCATGGGGCATTGCATGGGCAGCCATGCGCATGCAGCTGCAGTTGCCCTGTCATACAACGTGTAACCAGCTTGCGTGTCTATCTGCGCGTCCTTGCTCCGTCCCCAATTCCATCCTCTTTCCATGTTGAACTTGCCATCCACATGCACGGGCGCGCATGCAGTATCTCACACACGCACGTGTGCGCATTGCAGGTCAAGCTGCGACTGGCCCATGCACAGCCATGATGCGCCCTTCGCCCATGCAAACATGGGCTTTCAGCCCATGCCCATGTCCCACCACTCCATGCCTCCCATGCCCCATGGCCCTGACATCATGCAAGCGAACGCTTGCCTACCAGCCAACACCCTACAGCATGCTGCGTCAGCACCCCTGCCAGCACCACATGGAGCAGACATGTGGGCACGGCACATGGGAGCTGCCCATGCAGACGCCTATTCGCAGCCGGTGCCATGCAGTGAATCCCCTGATGAAGGGTGGATGCTCGCAAGAGAGTTCTATGACTTATACAGCTCGGATAGGCATCCAGTACCATTGCCAAGGTAGGCTATTGCGGCAAGTTTGTACTAGATGTTTGTACTGCCTTGTGTGGGCCAGTGCTTGTGTGCAAGCAGGTCCACATGGGCGCCCAAGTCAATATGTAAGCATGCCAGTGTTCATTTCTGGTGTAGTCACGGGGCTTTTGGCACTTGGCAAGGTAATGGTAAGACTGGCTTGCCTATGCGTTTGCGCAGAATCATTGTTCAAGACATCACCAAAGATCTCATGGGCGATTACAAGGCGCTTCAAGCGCTGAGGCGATCACAACAACAACAGACGCAGCAACAGGCACAGCTGCAGCCGCAGCAGCAGGCACCTGCTTGCAGTCTACCTGGTATGTGTTCCATGCCGCTGCCCGCAGCTGGCAGTTTCCCTGCACCACCCATGGTGAACCAACAGCCACAGGTGAGCGGTTGATAGTTGGTGGTTGAAGCAGTTGGAAATGATTAGTGGGTGAGAGACGAGAGCGGTTGAGTCCTGGCCATGGGTCAATGCAAAACACTAGATAGTGGGTGTGGAATGGATGGGGTTCCAGCATGTAAAGAAGAAAGGCTGGAAGACTCGAGGTCGGGTTGACTGTGATGCAAGCTGAAGATCATCACCATTGTTCTGGCAGTCTCCTTTACTGCTTGTGTGGTTTTTGTCAGTGGAGCACTAAGACAAGGTGACCTGTGCACTTGACTGTTTGCAGGGCCCGGGTTTCATTTCCCAGGTGCCTACAATGCCAAACGCCGAGCCCTCTGCACAAGACACCGCGGCTGCGGCTGCTGCCGCTGTTGTTGCTGCTGTTGCTGCCGGCAACAACACCAACGGTTCTGCCTCCCTGCCCCCTCTGCCCCTCGGCCGGAAATCCTCCTCCCCCCGTCAGCTTTCCCGCAACTCCCCCAGGAATCGCCCGCCCACCGTCCCGCCTTCCTACCCCGTCCCGCCTCCCGAGCCCTGCCCACTTCAACTTGGAACGCTCGACGTTCTGCCCGTCCCTCCCACTTTTCCCCCACTGCCACCCCCCCACAGATTTTCCCCTGGTAAACGTTCAGCACGCGATGAAGAGTGTGACCATTACCAACCGCAAGCCTTTGGAACCGCCCCTGACTCTTCCTTCCACTCAATCTGGGGCAACGCCAACATGACAGGCAGCCCAAGGCAGCTATCAGACAACGACGGTCCATGTGACATCCACGTGATGGACCACATGGACGGTTTCAAATTTGGTGGCGGCGCGCTTTCGCCCAACTCCCCCCTGGCAACTAGCTTGGGCAGTCACTTGGGGCGAGGTGGTAGTTTCAGCTCTACAGGGTGGAACAGCCCTCCTGATGTTCGTGCAAGGATTGGCTTGGTGGGGAGTGTGGGAATGGTAGGAGGGGGCCAGTTTGGCATGGCTAGCCCAAGGCAGGGCATGAAAGGGCAAGGCGAGGATAAAAGGCAAGCTAAGCGTGTCAGGGAGGATAGGAGCATGTTCCATGAAATGGCCTAGGCATTCATGCACATGGAGAATTGCCCCTGGTGCATGGAGTGTTGCTGGCAAAATGAATGGCGAAATGACCACACAGGCCGCGTCACATGACAGAAACGTTACAATCAAGTTCTGTCACGTGCCGCCAAAGAAACCGCTCCCTGGATGATTCATCAAGCACACATTTGCAGTGTGCATGATCGGTTTCTGTATGGTGGGCAAGAAATGCCTAGAAAAGCCTGCAGGCCAAGAGAGCTGCTTGGGCAAGATGGCCTATGCACATGTGTTGTGTTGAACACACATGCACGGTGCAAAGGGTCTGCCACTACTTGGTTTAGGCGATAGCGCCAACATGAAGACGGGCATGGGTTCAGAACAAGGATACTAGAGCACTACGCCTAGACACAAGGGGTATATGATGTTTATAAGACTGTGCAAATGGCACAGGTGATGTGGGCGCATGGCAATGGCAATGTGCATGGGATAGGGGCGTGGCCCATCACCTCTCACAACTCATTGTGAACATGCGACATGTGCCATGTGGCCACTCACGTGACTGTCCGCTCCTGCAGCTGGCGCACTGATACGGCCACTGCATGGCCCGCCTGTGATGGGATCTGATCTGACAGTGTGACATTTACGCGCCATGTGATGGTCAGGGCTTGTGAGGAGCACACATTTGAGAACAAACGCAAACACGGTGGATTTATAAATATTGTGAGCATGCGAGTGACTGTACTTTTTCAGGTGGATGGAAAGTGCGTTAGGCACGTGGCCTTTTATTGCCTGACATTACTGCCACGTGATAGTACAGGACATCTAGATTGGCATTCATCATTCCCTAACCCCAACCGATCATTCATCTTACTCCTGCCAGATGACTTGACATTCTCAAGCTGGCATGTCATCGCCAAGCCTTTGGTGCTCCTGCAAGTGACGACAGTTGTTGCAACGGTTTTGTGGCAGTTGAAAGTGAGCCATCACACTAACATCACACTGCCCCCATTCATAGACCTGTGATCGTATGCCGAGTGAAAACACTTTTCTTCTGGTTTGCTCAACCGACCGTTTTTTTAAAGGCGTCTCACTCCTCTGCACATACAAGGTTGTCTGAGCAGGGTGACCCACGTGGGAGTGTCACACGGCCTGCACGTGAGCGTTCCAGACAGAGTGCACGCCAGGCCCACGTCGGGGCTGCTGTCGCAAAGCACGACCAACGTTTTCGAAACCTTGCTTTGGCTTGCTCTGCTGCAATACGAAGACACCTTTCAGGCATGCAGATTGGCAGGCCCTGACAACACTGACATACTCTGATTCAGGCTGCGTTGGGCAACATCTGCTTCAGATGCATGTGCGCTGGCACGCCCAAACTGTCATCGACAGTTGGCAGTTGAGGTTGGTTTGGAGCTCATGGCAAGTGTGTGTATGCTTTCACCTCTTCTTTATCCAGATGCAGCTGCACCTCTTTTCCTCTTTTTTCAATTCATGTTCTGGAGTCAGGATTTTGAGAGGTCCTCCTGGCAAGGCATACCACCATTGATTGCTGGGGGCACGCCAGACGCCCTTTCACGTTGCCTTTTGATCAGAAATGCACGCATGTAGAAAGCCAGAAAACTGAAAAGGTTGTGCACCGGTGGATCTAAGGCTTTCAAAGCAGTGCGAGGTGTGTGAAGTACATGGCTGCTGTGGGTACCTACTGTGGGCAGGATTTCTGGCACTGTGTGGACGCGAGAGTCAATGGCTCAACTGGCATTTCTATTGATGGGTGCCAAATGAGCCTGACTCCAATCAGACCCGCAAACGTATGATAATAATAATCCAATCACGGGTGGCTTGCCGTCTTTATGAGATGCCGTGTAATCAAATCGGGCTTACAGTCACATTGCCGAACCACACTCGAGTGTGGTCGCGTCGCCTTACTGGCTATGCATACTCAGAAGCTCTTATTGGTGCCTGCACTGCCCTTAGAGAATGCTGTAGGCAGCTTGTACGTGTAAAACAAGAGGACCCTCAAAAAAACAGTGCTGGTGTTTGACCCAAGTGCACACCAGAGAAAGGTCTGGTAAAGGTCTTTTTTGCCTCGTTCATGATATAAAAAACAAGGCAGCTCTTCAGCCAATTTGCTGCATTCTGCCCTTCCATCCTAACATACAGCACATTCAAACCTGTGAAAGCGATGTAGCAGCCTGAGGCTTTCCAATCGGCGTGAGGGCACCTGGCCTTCAGCAGGTGAGGCAGGGCAGTCTTTAGCGGGGCAATCTCAGGACCAGTACTAGTACACAGATACTGGGAAAAGAAAGCAACGAAAACAGCATGTTACAACAGGTGTTACAAGCACGTGCCTTGCTGTGAAGAGGTCAGCAACATTGTTCAGCAAGTGATTGGAAACAGAGAGCAAAGCCAGGCATCTCGGCCTGCCTGACAGCTCCAGACGCTTTGCTGAAGTGTTGGAGCAAGCCAACAGCTGGTGAGAAGAAGACCAACTAGCCACAAAACAATTCAACCGACTAACCAACAAGCTGCAACTGAACAGACTCAGGGAACCTCACCTAAGCCCCTTCCAGGCGAGGCACAGGGTTTCATCAGAACTCCAAACGACATAGGCTTGCTCAACAACCATCACATCAAACAGAGGAGGAGCTCGGAAAGAGCTCTGCCACAGACATCATCAAATGACAGCTTGCCTTGCCGCTCGCTTGCTCCACGGACATGTCACACTGCACAATTAGATGCACGAAAGAAGGCAGCACTGCACGAGCTGCATACTTCCCAACCCCTGCTCAAAGGACCAGCAATCTGCAACAAAGCTAGCGGCCTGCTTGAAACCAACCTGCACTTCTTGTTCACACAGGCAATAAGAAGCATACATGTTCAAAACGGCTCAACAACTCAAATGTTTGTGCAAGGAAGTCAAAGCTGCACAACTTTACCAATGTACATCAATACATTCAACACCGACTCCTTCCTGCATGAAAGAAACGTACCTCAATGTAATCAACACCAACTCTCTGCATGAACTGCCAGCAACACATGCTATATTGCTGGCTGAGCTGATTTCCCGACTAGAAAGCTTTGCCTTTGGGATGTTCATTGGTCTCTCACAAGGCCGACTAGGTATGTGTAATGGATTCATGCACGAATGCTCTGAGACTTACCCACACCGCCTTTGCCTTTAACTGTGTGCGTTTGGATTGCGGGTGCTCAAGAGTTATGTTCCATGTGCCGCAACAGCGGAAAGAAAGAGCAGCTGGCTCTTCTTGGCTTGAGTTTCTTATTATCATTGGCTGTACTCAGGGTCTTTGTACGTTGCAGGAGGTGGAATGTCGCGGAAGCATAACTAGCAGCTGGCCCGGGTGCCCGTGTGGCAAGAAGGGTCAGGGTTTGCTGCCTCCTGAGGGTGTGAGGGTGTTTGTGAATTCACATGTGCTCTGCCAGTGACCTCGCACTTGGAACAAGGTGTGTAAAACATCGCCTGTGAGGGTGTGTTCAAGGCCACCTAGGTTGATGCGGCCAAGGTTGGATAGGTAGGTAGCGAACGGTTACTGCACCGGTGACTGTGCACCCTTAAACAAAGGTGCATGCCTGTAAGGTGTTAGGTTCAGCTGGGCTGGCGTGCCCGGCGGACCATGGCAAACAGGGGTGGGGATGTGCGGTACACCTGTGTGACCAACGCAGTGACACATGGTATCAAACCGAACTGTGGGAAGGCTGCAACACGCAAGACCGAATCACGAGCATGCATCCTTAACCGTCCTCCCGCTCTTCTTGTGACTGACGGCCCAAGGAGCCAGTAGCTGGTGACAAGCAAAGAGCAGCATAGTGTCTGAGCCGATCGTTTTGTTTCCTTGCTCAGTGTAGGTCATGGCAGTCATTACCGCATTTCCTGTCCTGTGGCGGCTTCCCTGATGTAAACAGCCAACTGGGCAGGCTGAGAGAGAGCCTCCCATACGTCGCATGCCCAAGGTGGTCACGTGCTCAAGTAACGCTTTTGCACACGTTTTCCCACCCATGTGATGCTCCTGACCTGCACTGTTTCCAGCAGCTCGAAGCCGTGCCGCTCATAGAAGCTCTTGCTGGCCGGACTGGTCGCTTCCAGGTACAGGGCAATGCCTGCATCACCATAGAGTGGCAGCCGAGGAATGGCGGTTGCCTTAACAGGACACTGCCCAAGCGAGCAGCAAGGGGTGACAAACTGTTGACAAAAACCTACGCTTGTAACGGCAATGCACACTGTAGGACCTACGCTTGTAACGGCTGTGCACAAACCGTAGGACTCGTACAACAGGTGGCTGGGAATTGCAACTGAAGCGCTTGTCATCGCAAAGATCACCAGCTTCCAAACGCTTTCCAACCAGCATCCTAACAGCTTCCTGCCAGGTTCAGCGCACCTTCCTTGTCCGCCATGTCACACATGTGTCTCATGATGGCGCCCCCATAGCCCTTGTTCTGCTCAGCCGCTGCCACGTACCATAGGCAGAGGACGCGCCCAGAATGCTCCTGAGAAGTAGCAGAGGCAAAGGTGGTAGGAATCAAGGTGCAGGCAAGGAGTAGAAGCATGACAGCACAGGTCGGATCTGCACCAGCTGTCCCAATCACTTCAAGCCATGTTGACGTGTGCGTCACTTACATTTCGTGCTGGCAAGGGTGTAAGAACAGATTGAAATGACTCCAGCGTTTGCATATAGTCTTACAATGCCTATTGTGACATGTTGGCAAGGTTTCAGGCCCATTGGACCTGCGTAAGGGGTAGAAACCGCAAAAAGGGGGGGAAATATACGCATACGGTATACGGTATACGCAAATATACGTATATATACGGTATAAAAGTTGAAATTATACGCTTTTGCACAACCCTATAAGTGACCATAGGGTCACATAAAGCACGGCAAAACAGCAGACGGTGATGTGTTCTGATCCAATTGCCCCAAACGGATGTGCAAAACGAGCAGGAAGCTAGCTGAAAGGACAGACGAGCCTCAGCCATGGACCTGGAGCCTCTGAATCACCACAGGCACGCGATGGGATTGTCACAATCAACAGCACAGCGGCGACAGGGCCTTGGCGGGCTGCCAATGCCATCGTTAGGCAGTCATCATATAAAGTTTTGGCCGCGTGCATCACATGCTCACACCTCACCTTGCTGACTCTGGCCTTGATAGCATCCTGCATGTCCGATGAAATCTGTGAGGCATGTGCACAGTATCCAATGTCATGACGGGGGATGCATTTGACCCAGGTAGAAGCACCGGTGGTGCATGCATGGTGGTCCAGACCTGTCAAGAAGGTTGAGGCTAGGGCTGGTCCGGCCAAACTTGGCAGATTCCAACAGATCAAGGCAAAACCGACAAACCGACAACTGAAGTCTGATTAAACACACCTGTAGTTCCAACACCCTGCCTAGTCCACGAACATAGTTGAGCAGGAAGCAGAGCACACCACCTCGGATCATCTGCCATAAGGTCATCTGCGTGTTGTCAAGGATGGTCCACACACGAATGTCAGCTCTTGTCAGGCTGTGGGTGGCAGCTCTTGCAAGTGTTGTGGCTTTTACTTGCAGCAAGAGTCCGAGAACAGGTTAGGGTTTTAGCAAGAATCTAGTATGTTTGCACTCATATGTGATCCTGACAGTCCATGTTCTATGTTTACCCAATGAAATTACTTGCTCTCCCAAGGAAACATCAAAAGAGTGTGCACACCGGCATACCAACGGCAGGAAACGGCTGGTCCTGACCAGCCGATGTCTTCTACCTGATGTTGCAGCTCGTGAGCAACAACGACAGCTTGATGGTCGAGTGCTGAGAAAAACAGACATGTATGTGGCATGGCTGATGCCATCACGTTGGCGAATGCCACTGTGAAGTCCCCTGTAGTGCGATAGGGCTTCATGAAGTACGTCTGATAAGGGTCCGATGAGAAAGCCTGTGAGCAGAGGATGGGTGGTTATCTTGTCCAGCTAAGCCTGCCTCTCTGCTTTCCTTGCTCTGCACACCCGTGATGTCTGATCTAACTAGTCATGGTGCAGGAAACAGCTTCTCTGCTTCTCCTGCACTTCCTTGGCAAGGGTGCTGCGCATGTGTGTTGTTCAATCTGGCCTGCATGCGTTGTAGCCATGATATCTCGAACCTTGCGCAGTGTCGCTTCCAGTGCTGACATGACACCAGGAGGCATGGTGGCTGGGGTCCATTTCTGAACTTGAAGTGCAGTGATGCCATCCATCAACTCCTTGGACTTGCCAAACGGCATGGGGCCATCCAGCAACAGCAGGGCCGCGTACAGGCTTGCGTTTCGGAGAGCATGTTGTGCTGTGGTGAGCATCAAGCACAATGACAACACGGAAAAAGGCATATGAATGAAACGCCAGAACGTTTTCCCGGCTTTTTTTTGCCAATCTTGCTGATGAGTCTCCAGTGGAGCAGAGGATTCACCAAGCTAGCAACTGCACATCTGGGTCGCTCTAACGCTTGATTTCACCGCCATCTGGCCATGGTCGAGTGCCTTCGGTAAACGATTCTGATAAACTAGAGCCGCGATGATGAGCCGGCAGCATGTGGCTGGACGTCAGCAGCTGTTCAACTCGCAAGGCTCTGGGACAAGCGCTAAAGTGCTGGTGGCACGCTGTAGCCATAAACGCCGTGCGACCTGCGTGCGACGCCAACTTTTGCTTCTAGGTTCTACGCTCTTAGCACCATCTGTGAACCCAGTCAATGCCAGCGCTGCGGTCGTCGATGAGATTACCGCACTGGAGGAGGATACTTTTGCATCCACATCCGGGCAAGCTCTTAACCCTCCAACATATGTCACAGCCACGGGGCGTATCGTAGCAAGTGAGTGTGGCAGTATGCAGGGTTTGGCAGCGCTTTTCTGGCATGAGGGGCTGAGAGCTACTGCCGTTCCCGGATGCAGTTGGCGACCTCCACGGCGACTGGCAGAAGGCCATTGAGGCCTTCAGAACTGCTGGGGTTATCACAGTGACAGAAGACGAAGTGTTGTGGAGCGGAGGGGATACGGTGGTCGTGCAGCTCGGCGACGTGCTGGATCGGGGGGACTATGAAATAGGTAAGCCACAGCCGAGCCTTCAAGCATCACAACACCACGTTTATCGGCATCCACCAATATAATCATAGCCAATGCCATCCTTACGCAGCCATCGTAAACTTGATACGAGGTTTGGACCAACAAGCCCGGGAATACGGTGGTGCTGTCTACATGCTGAATGGCAACCACGAGAGCCTCAACATCTGTGGAAACTTCAGGTGCGGCCCACTTGACTTGAGCTTTGGAGTGAGCTGCCGGGGTGACAACCCTTGTTGATCACGCATGCATCATTGCAACACAGATACGCGACACCTGGCGCTTTCGTGGAATCAGCCTTGTATGCCGGCATTGAAGAGGATCAGCTCAACGATTGGGACCTGCTGGCGAGAGTCAGATTTGCCGTGTACAAGCCTGGAGGCCCCATGGCAATTGAACTCAGCAAGAATCCCACAGTGTTGGTCGTGAACGACACCGTGTTTGCGCATGGAGGCTTGTTACCCATTCATGGTGCGTACCTGCATGCTGCCACTCCGGTGCATGCTGCTGCATGCAGGCATCACTCCCACGGCAGTTTGTCGATTTGGCAGTTTGTCCTTTCACACTTGTCACACAGCCTGAAGCACGCTGCTTTCCAACAATTCATTCCCAGCGCCATTCCCAATGCCAATGCTTGCCCATGCACTGCTGTCTGCACAGCCGCTTACGGGTTAGAAAAGCTCAACAATGAGGTGTCTGCGTGGATGCGAGCAGACAAAACGCCGGAAGGCGGCAAGTCAGCCCCGCCGTTCTTAGCTATGGGGTGCGTGGGGCCGAGTGTCAGCATCACCCCAGCAGCAGCCATTTGATATCTCAGTGACAGCCTAATGCCAGGATACTCAGTTGGCAGCAAAGCAGCTAACCAGGCGCCAGCTGGTACACAACAGCATGGGGACTAGATGTGATCGGGAGTTGCCTGACCACTTCATACCCGGCTTGCCATGCCACACAATCATGGCATTGCTTAAGAGGAGATGCCAGACATCTGCAGCATCAGCTGACCACCTGACCAGGCATGTCATGGTTGTCGTCACGTGGTACCATGTAATGTCCCTCTGGCAGCAGCATGCCAGTCACAGGGCAAACATCAGTTGTCTTGCTGAGGTCTTGCTTGCAACCTGCTACAGGCCACCAGCTCTGACCCAGCAGGTGGACAAACTGCTATGGTTGAGTGATGCTCATGCTGGTCGCTGTGCGTGCAGGGACGGCAGCAGTGTCATGTGGAACCGCACACTGTCATGCGAACACTTCCCGTCAGTGCGGGATCGGTTTGCGGCGTGCAGCTCGTTGCGTCAGGCGCTAGCGCGGGTTGAGGCAAAGCGGCTGGTGGTGGGCCACACGCCTCAGTTAGGCGGGGCCAACTGCGAGTGTGAGGGAAGCGTGTGGCGGATCGATGTGGGAATGTCATCGGGAGTGTTGAACCGACCTGCACAGGTGGGAGCAGTGCGAGTAGTGATGGGACCCCAACGGTGGGGCCAGGGTGGGGTATGTTGTGGAAAGCCACGAGCAGATGATGGCTGAGGGATGGCAGAGATGTTGAAGTAGCGCATGTGTTCGCCATAACATGGATGGAGTGAAGATGAAAAATCGAATCTGGTCTTTGAGCACAGCATGGCTGGCGTACGGCATGGGTTTTGCCGCACGCATCCACTGTGGTGCAAACAAGCTGGGCACAGCATGCATGTGCCCCATGCATCACCCCGAGTCTGTGTGTGTGCATATGCAGGTGCTTGAAATTAGTCAAACGCCTTTGGGTCAAAGTTCAGTACGCATCTTGCGAGATGGTTATGGAGACATGGATGACCTCCTGAGCATTGGCAACCTCTGAGGAGGGAATCACGTGCATCACTGGCCTGCATCAAGTTTTAGTAATAGCTTCTGTTGAACAACGGTATGCTGGCATGGACATGGACAGCTGCAGCACTGCAACCGGCTGGAGGCCGGCTGGAATGCCGACGTTTGGCGGCATGCGCACACAGGCCCATGCACATGTGGAGCCATGCAGTGCATGTGCCAACGAGCCGCGGGCCGCTGGAATAAGGCCACGTGCTGTCACCAGCCGAGGCTTGTGCCTTAGCCAGCCAGAACACTGCAATTTAGCGGCCCAGCAGCAGTCAGTGCTGTGCGTGATGCTCTGAGGCCGTGGCTGATGCTAGCCATGGCTGGGACGCATAGCCAGCACATGCAAGTGCACGCACAAGCAGCCACAGTCAGGCCACCTACACACGTGTTGGCAGCATGGCGTCCGAGCATGACGCCCAAGCATGGCGTCCGGGGAGGGCGGGCACCATGGAGTCGCTCTGGCCTCCATGCCCTGCTCTGCTGCACATGGCGTGGTGGTCGGGTCGTGGCAGGCTTGTGTGCATGATCGCCAATTGTAAGTCGACTGCACTTGCTGCTTGCATGGATGTGTGCCGGTTGGGCAGGCATATGCATATTAACAGGGTCATGCAGGGTGCAATGGCATGCAGTGTCCAGTTGAGCGTCACTGCAATTATTTTGCAGACAGCATTGGCAGGATGCGGGCCAGATTGAATTGTAAATGGCTAGCTGTATCGTATGGCAGTTGCATGCATGCATGCAAGCAGGCCACATGGCATTGACATGGTCACATGGCGCATCCCGTGGGTTACATGGAACGCCATGTCCGGGTCTACTGTGTATTGAACGCCATGGACTAGGCACATTCCTGGCCTCTTTCCTTGCTAGTATACATCAACTACATCTTGCCCTGAGCTGTTTGCATGTTTAACGTGAACCACCCATTTCGCCTTGTCATTACTAATCAAGGTGTTGCTTTGTTTTGGAAGACAGCCGCATTGTGTGCATTGACTGGACTGTCCCCGGGTGATTGTGCTTCATAACACTGTCGCAGGCTGTTGCTACTGTATGCTTGAGCTTTGTGTGGCCTGAGAGGGTACTGAGGCAGCCTTTGGCCTTGGAATTGTGAGACGCAGTGTGAAGTGAAGACTGTGCTCAGTTGGTGGCTGTCCATCTTTCAGAGTTTGTGAACGGGTGCGTGTCTTGAGAGAGAGAGAGAGAGAGAGAGAGAGAGAGAGAGAGAGACAGTGTGAGAGAGAGACAGAGAGAATGAGGCAGAGACAGAGGCAGAAATGGATGCTTAGGGAGTGGTGTAGCGTTGCAAGAATTGCTGCACACATTTTGCGTAGATCTCGCAGACGCCCAAATATTTCAGGTGTATCGGATGTACTTGGATGTGACATCTAGGGTCAGGAGTACTGCAAGCGCAACCAGTCTGGATTCTTGTGTTGTGCGTATGGGTTTGGACGAGGGCAGTAGGGCGGTTATCATGTACAGGCAGCGACCCAACAGCCGTTTCTATTTGCATATGAGTGGCCATCAGAAACCATGAAGCTTGGTGCAAGCCTGCATGGATATGGAAGTCTATGCAGGATGAGTCTCTGCCTGCAAGGTTACATGTTCCGACCAGGCCATGAGACATTTCCTATGTTTGACCTAAGTATATCTTTCCTGTTAGCCAAAAAAGAAGTTTGCCAGTTCCTGACGCGTGTGTATGTGTGTGTCAATCACATATAGGGTGAATCGCGGGGTGCACATTGCGTGTTGTGGTAGACGGCGCATTGCCACTTCTGGGACAGCAAACCAGGACTAGACAGGACGTTTA
>QAXH01005310.1:0-24920 GCA_004335635.1 Chloromonas sp. AAM2
TGTGTGTGTGTGTGTGTGTGTGTGTGTGTGTGTGTGTGTGTGTGTGTGTGTGTGTGTGTGAGAACCGCACATGGGGTGGCGTAACAACATCACAGGACCCAGCATACCCAGCATAGACCCAGCATACCCAGCATACCCAGCATACACCACAAACACGCCATTTCCAGTGTCAGTCTCAGGACTTGTCCCAGAACTGGCAAACTTTTTGCTTGCTTCAGTAGAGACTTGATTGTCAGGAGTTATGGTCAGATGGGACTGGGAGTTGTTGTTGAAAGCACAACAGGTGGAGCCCACCCTTGGTCAAGGTTGGGACTTGGGCTTGGGAATGGGTTGAGTTTCACACGTACAATTCAATACATATCATATTATTGAAGGAGCGTGGACTGCCTGGCAATACACTTTCCAACTGCACCTGGTCTGATACTCACTTCCTGTATTGGTGTTCATGCTGGGCTCACTGAACATACTCGTAGATGTTGTGGTTTGCTCCGCAGAGCGTGAGGAGCCTCGTACTTCTAAGCGAGCCACTGGCTGCAGATGTATCACACTCAAACCTTGCATGTATCGCCACTGTACCAGCAGCTTAGCGTGCTTATGGACACTGGAGATGATGTACATGAAAGAACCGAGACTCAATCGCTTCACGTCCCCTGTGCAAGACACATCATTGGCACATCGCCCAACACGTGAGGTTTGCAACGCCAAAGTTCCAAGCATAGGTTTCTACTGCATTATGTTACATGTTTTTATTGTGAGTCAGCATGTGTTTATCACCAGGCACAGGCAGGAGAACTATTCAGAAAATTCTAAGCGCATGTTCAAGCTGTTCAACAGCCGGCAGCTAGCCTTGCAGTTTCACATGCTTTGCCTGGGCAGTACACTCAAGGGCACAATATATACCTGAACGCTTAGTCCAACTGTGAGAGAACCTGCCGGGCCAAGCGGCAAAACCGGCCAAAGTGTGCAATGTCGCCCAAGCAAAACAGTCCAAGCAGCCAATCCCAAACACCCAGTCACTGGCAGCGTTGTCATTGCTGTTGAATGTGACAGCAGCTGCAGTCCTTCAGCCCCATCATGGTACGGTAATGACTTCAAGAACTGCGGGCAGCCTTGTTCATCTGCAGCAAGCAAAGCACGAGTGTGAGTCATCTGCACGTTGACAAATATCATCAACGCAATGAAAGTGCGACGTACATCTGTGCTGAGATTAAATGAGCTGGGATTACAGCATATAGAGCAGTTGTGTACTCGTTGTTAGAGAGTGCCGAGATCTCAAGGACTGGGCTGCGCTGCTTATGACATTCAGAATGTAACAACGCCAGCTGATCTCACGTGAGTATATATGCTGGATACCGTCCTAACCAACTCTGAGTACTGCCAAAGGCTGTCAGGCATTGGTTGTATCATGCATTGCATCGCGCACCAGTGTGGTGTCGATTCCACAACGTTCCATGCACTCCCTGCCGCCGGAGCTCGGAGCCATCAGAAACCCCTTCGCCTTGATATCTTCGATTGCCTCCGCCGACAGGCCAGATGCAGCTTCAAGGACGTGAGTTGGGACGGTGAACATGCTCTTCCCTACGGAAACCAGCAGCAGTGACAGTAACTCTGTGATTACTCGGTATTTGACGCGAGTAACATGATCTGAGCTTCCGCCTGCAGGAACTACCGAGCAAGCACCAAAGAACCAGTTGGGGTGCATGGCACACGACCGAACCTGTTACGGCAGTGATTGCATGAGAAAGGAGGCTCAGAATTCGCTGAAGTATTGATTGCACGAGGAATAAGAAGCATCAAGGTTCATTCCAAGGAGCACAAGGGTAGTCTTTCATCTGCTACTAACGCCCTGAATTTTCCGCAGTTACTGAGGCATTCAAAACAATGTTGAAACGACCATGTGGCACACAGTCAGGACTGAGCAGAATGACTGAGCAGGAAAGCTAGGCATTGCAAGATAGCACACGATGTTGGCCATACAGCAACTATGTGGCATAGGCACGGTTTGCACGCTACTTACACATCACTTGAGTGCCTGGGTCCTTGGTTGCAAAGGAGGCAAGGAAGACGGCGGGCATGCATGTCGGGTTGTAGGCCCAGTGCAGAACTCCTACGAGCGCACCAAAGCAAATGTGCACACATACGTAAGACGAGAAGCAGTCTTATACTTGTGAGTAGATGTAGTAACAGACGAGCCCTTATGCCAGGAATGCCAGGATGCCTACCCCTCTTCACCAGCCGTGAGCAAGAGCCAGCCCATGCCTTTAAAGCAAGACAGACTATGACGACAAGAACAAAGAAGACAAAGCTGGTGCAATCAACATGGTGGATACACCGGCATTTGCGAGGCAAACAATGATCCTATTGACTACCAGGTTGAGGCCAGACCCGCAAAACAACCAGCGCGAAATACAGTGCACAACTGCCCCAACTGCACTCAACAGGGCGCCAAGACCCTTACACCACTTATCCAAAGCAGGACTGAATCGCCACTTACCCTTTGGAATGTGTACGGTAGTGTGCTTCATGACCTTCCGCTCCACAAGCACGTTCCCGGCAGCATTCTCCTCCACCATACCGAACTCCAGGTGCCCTTCAAGAACGAAGGCGTCCTCCCCGCCCCTGGGGTGGACGTGAGGGGGGTTGGTGGAGCAGGGACCCAGGGTAACGAGCACCTGGCCACTGCCCGCGCCCTCTCCGGTGCTGAGGAAGGGGTTGGTGCTGACTGCGGCCAGGCAAGTAAAAAGCGAAGCAAGAAGCCCACTGGCTTTTAAAGCATTTCGCTGTCGTGTCAAGGTTTGTGATTGCGTGAAAATGCAACCGCTAATGCCTCGGACCTGCTACACCCGCTGCAGCGGATATACTCGACAAGATTGGTCTCTCTTACGAGTCTATACTGTGCAGTCGCATGGTGTGTTGAAGCGCAGTGCTGCTGCCAGTTCGCTCTTTGCACCCGTATTAAGGTGAAGGTGTCCATGTCTTGGTGCGGACGACACACCTAAGTCTTGCTGGATCATTCCGTTGGGCGGCTTCGTGACTGCCTGCGAGAAACCAAAGCCAAGTTGTCAGAGAGGGCCACGCAAGCGGCGCGAAGCATCGCACGCAGCCATGCGCCCGCCATGATCACACCCACTTACTTTGGCGCGGTTGAAGTCAAATGTGAAACCTTCGTAGTTGGATTGAACTCGTTGCTCTGCCTCGCTCAGGTCAGAAGTCAAGCCAAGTGGGTTGGTCGTAAAAGGCTGAGCGCTGACAGCGCAAAGGCACGCCAGCAGAGCGGCAAGAGCAAGAGCGCGGGCCATGGCGCCTGAGTGCTGCTGATTTGTTGTAAGGCAGCCTTGACAGATGCGTCAAAATATGTGGGAAATAAAGGGTTGCCGCCCGTGGCTGTTGTTTAAGATCACAAACTTGGACGTTCCGGTGGAATAAGATTGCTCGGACGGGATGATTGGCTTCCAATGGTGTCAAGGAACAATGCGATGTTTTGTTATGCACGATGCGACATTGCTAGAAGATTGCGCCTTGTCGAAAAGAGTCCGAGAGAGAGAAAGCGCTTGCTGCATCATGTTCGGACGAACCAGGCTGGAGACGCAATCTAGCGGACCGTGCGAGGATCATCCTCCTGACATTCTTTTGTGACCTACTTCAAACAAGTTTAAGTTTCAAGTGTGTATATCTCTAAACCAGGAAAGGTGTTGCACAGCTTGCATTTAACAAGAGTCCAGGAGGTTGAAATAACTGCTTCCGAGCTCATGCGTGCTGTTCCGACCAGCCGCGTCCAGCAGGACCTTGTGCTGTAACACTTCGAGTTTTCGACCGTGCTGGGCCTACAGCCTCCAGATGTTACACAACATACTTTGCGTGCTGAGCCTACCACCTGCGTGACTGTTGCATGGTGCCTACAACAGTCATTATTATTAGCTGCATGCACCATGAGACATGCGAGCTGTGCAATCCAAGCCTCAACTCAACTCAACTCAACGCGTGTAGCCGTTACTACAACTCTCAACTCAACAAGGTGTGTAGCCGAGTTCTTTGGATGGAGCCACTGTAGTACGTCTCTCTCTCCAGTGTCGTGCCTCCTAACTGAACTGTCTACCAAATTTAACAACAGTAGCAACAGCCAAGTCGCCTTACATAGGGAATCTCGAATACAGGTGAGAATACTTGACACTGCTGTGAGAGCAAGGCTGCGCAAACAACTAGCTTGTAGTTTCTCCAGAAACACTGACCTGTAACTCAAACAGGGGAGTGGGCTTGATGTCGTTTGGAACTTCTGGGTACAACTCGGGTTCTCGGCAGGCGACCTCGGACGCCAAGAGTCACTGCCAAGGTATTACAGAGCTGATGATCAGAGTATGAGTTTAATGGAAGTCAGCCACTCAAGTAGCGAGCCCAGCTTGAGGCGGCTGACAAAAGGGCGTCTGAAGAGTCGAATATCAATGACCTCACACTAATTCATATGATGATTCACTGGGAAATGCCAGCGTGATTCCACTGGTCGGCTGCCTAGCGACAATGCAATCTAACGAGCAAGTGTACTCTGTTCGCGGCCACATCATACAAAGAAGTGGAGCTACCCAGCCAGAGGCAGGTTTGCATCAACCCTAACTATTCAAATGCAGGAACGAATGAATTTGACCTCAGCTAAACCAACCGTGCAAACTTGGCTCAACAAGCGACTGCGCCTCTCATAAGTTGACTCAGGCCTCGGTAAGCAGCGTTGGTTGGCAATGCTGAAAAGAACCCTAACTACCAGTCTTGGCCTAGAAAGGTCCTTGATTAATTAGGCAATAGCCCGCTCGGATCCTCAGGCAAAGCAACACATAGCTTGGTTAGGCGTGTGGGTATCCCAGAGCGCCTGCAAGGCAGCGACGGCTACACAGCATGACAGCTGTCGTGCCTCCTAACTGAACTGTCTACCAAATGTAACAACAGTAGCAACAGCCAAGTCGCCTTACAACCCCCCACAGTGCTCGAAGCGACCTGGGAAGATGAGTGCACTGTCAAATAACGGCGACTAGGAACCAATCTCCTGCTCAAAGTCCGCATGACACAGAACCAAATAATCTTCTAATTCCAAGCACGATGCTTGCGTGCTGGTTCCTGAATACTTGAGACCGAACTTAGCAGGGTTCAAATCCATAATGTACAGGCGGCTAAAGCCAAAACCGTGTCACCTCTCAAGCCTCCGTCGGTTTCTGTCCAGCCTGCCGGGCCCCGCAGAATGGCTCTCAACTCAACCAGCAAGAGAGCCCCTGATGAGTATGCAAAGCACTGGGCTTCTACCAACAAGTTCTTAAAGCACACACAGGTGTGCTGTTGATCGGAAATCCAGAATCTAGCCGCAGTGTAAGCCAATGCCTATGGTACAGGGTGCTGAGCTCTTAACTTGTCCGCTAACCTGATACACCCTTGAAACCCCAAAGCCTAAATTCCTAACCTCAGGTGTCGCTTTGTTGCGCACCACAGAACCCTCCTAGAATCCTAGTAACCACCCAACCAAGGGCACCGATCCTTTTTCATGGCCGGCCTCGTTCATGAATCGCCCTAACTGACTCCAACCGCAAGCAAGCCCGTAGGCACTAACAATTGAGCTGACTACTCAAAACATACAACAACAGTGCATAGGCGCTCGCAGGCAACTAATCAAACAATGCTGACAGTGCAAGGCAGGCTGGCACACAATGCTGACAATCAAGCAGTAGCCAAACCCAGTTGCTAGCTGGTGCGTCAGCTCTGCGGACTGGATGAATACACAGCTGTGCCAAAGCTGCATGTCTGCTACCTACTGTCATAAACAGCGCATGGAAACCCACCACCAGTTGTGCGGTCGAATTCAGAAAGCGTTCTTGACTCGTGAAGGGGCTGTCGGTTTGAAGGTTCTCAACCTTGGAGAAAAAGAAACTTGCCAACGCCTGCATTCTGCTTTCGCAAATGACGTCTGGCTGCCGCCTTTTGCTGGGGCATTCTGAAACTGTGGTCAGTGATTGGTTGACTCCCATGCTTAAACACTCTCTTGGTTGTGCTTCCTTCAGAAACTCAAGGACCTTTCCGGCCATGGTTTCGGAGGCTCATTCTCATTTGTGCCCTTTATCTCGCTCTTGAGTGCCGGAGCTGGCCTGGCAGGCATACGTTATGCGCAAAGAGTGCCTTCACAAGCAAATCAAGGCAATTCAGGTGTTTCAGCCAAACTACCACACAAGTGGTACCAGACATGGCAAGGTCTACACCACAGTCACATGCTGACACCATTTTGACCACTTGCGGTACGTATTTTGCACACATAGGACTGATATGGGCCTGGATTCTGACGCATAATGCCACATTTTGGGCCTTACTTCTTATTACCAGGCATGGATGGGTGCTCCTAGCTGTTATGTGAGTGAGTCCATGCTCTCAATGAAATCAGCTGCAATGGAGGCCATCCGTATCTAACATCCCTTGCAAATCATGTGCCTTCTTGTAAGGCCATCCTGACAAATCGCTGTGCATCACCTACAAAATAAAAGATGTTTGCCAGATCTGGGACAGTTTCCAAGAACTGCACTGGAATCAGTGTGGCAGCAGGGAAGAAAAGGAAAAGCAGGGTTAAACTGTAGACGGTACCAACGTGGTCTCTCTCGGATAGCGAGCTAGTCGGCAACCGGTAGAACCAGCCAGGGAGACAGGGGCTTCATCACTGGCCTACGATACATGCAGCTTCTCAACAGCTCCTAGTGGGCGAGTACGAGCAGCCCCTGTGTGCAATTGCACGTACATGGGACGTGTGGCGGTTGTCCAAACGAAGTGCTGGAAAGTTATACCCATGCAACATTATTATCGTTGCAGCAGAGATGGTTTCAAACTGCTTGACCATCCACATCACACACACAATGGGCAGACCACACATGCCATCGTGGCATGCTGATTGCACCCTCGGCCAGTCTCAGTGGTTGGGACATCAGAGCCGCTTTTTTTTGGTCCATGGTTCTTCGTCGTACGCCTCATGTAATTTGAGCAAATCAGATCGAAAGAACCAGGCCTTGCTAGAAGGGTAAACCTTCGCAGACCTTCCCTACACTGATTAGCTGCACCAGATGTTGATGGAAAATAAACAGGCAAAGCACGAACTTCCCCTTACTCCTTGTGACTGTGTTCTATATTGAGTTTTGTGGCACTCTTGTGTGCCGTTGCAGCTCCTGTTGCTGCTGCTCTGTTCATCTGTCTGGGCACGAGATTGGGTTCCATTGCCTTGCGTTAAGTGCTGCAGTCCACTGCACCTGTTGTTGTGCTGTTCCTGTCTGAGGCTCGGGTTGGCTTACATTCAGATAGATCGGTCAGCACTTTTTCTCCAAGTCCTTGTTGCGTATTCCAAGACCGTGAAAACGTGCTGGCAGAATTGTACCTCGAACTCTGCTTGTAGCAATCAGCTGGGGCCGCAGGGGACAGTTTACACGTGCTTATAAGGGGCAGCCAGTGCTCGAACCCTGAATAAATTGAACACACCTTGGCAGCCCCTACTGTAATCTCTCTGCACCTTCATATAAGCTTTGGCTGGGGTTAAGGGTTCAGCTCGTCGACTGCCACTCCCAGGCCAATCTTCAGCGCCCACTTCCATGCATGCAATTCATCAGGGCCACTACCAGCCGTAGCTATCTGCCCGTTTCCATGCACGTGCCCACATAAAACCACGTGCGTGCACATGGCCCTGCATACCGCCGCTGCAACAGCTTTACTCATGCATGTAGTCCTGTGTACCTTGGTGTCAGGCTAACTCAGAATGTGGCTGTTAATGTAACAAAAGGACAACAAAAGACGTCCTCTCATCTTGGGAAAATTGTAGGAGAATGGCAATGCTAGAATGTCAAAGTTGTTGGCAGTCTTGAAACTCAGTCGATTCGCTATTGAGTAACTGCAAAATCCAACGTGCAGCCAGCCACGTGAGTCTAGCTCAATCACGTGCTAGCAATGTGGCTCCGGCCATCCCACGTGCTATTTCTTAAGGCAAGTCATACGTGCCGAGCTTGCGTGCAACTTCCAAGCACCAATCAGCCCCAGTCAACGACAGCCCTTGGCTCGTCAATTGAACCTAACACACTCCAGAGCCCAGGCTAAGCCTCATACAGCGATGACACCAACAATTCATGTCTCGCACCTCAGATGTTTGAATAATCCCAGCTGTATGTTTCTTAAGGCATTAACCTTGCGCCCCATCCTCTCCCCAAAATGTCCAGTCCAACGTGTGGTGTGGAACAGTGTCACTGTATGCGTACTTGTCACTCGTTTCGTTGATCCAGCTGCAAGCAAGCAGAGCCAACGGTCAACCCAGGGATTTCCAACCCATTGCCTGTCCACAGCACAATTGTACTTACCTGCACTGTTTTGGTGCAAGTTATGCTACCTCCCATGCTACAGTCAGTTGGGTCTCTGAAGCATGTGGCAAAGTGGTCGCGTCCTGCCAGGCACGTGGCTACAAAAACGGCTGAACAACGTATCTCATCCCAGCACGTGGGACTTCTCATTAGCACGTGGGTGTTCACGTGAGCATTTGGTCCACAGTGATGAGCTGCACCACCCCTGCCTCGCTGATCACCTGCCACACATGCAAAGAAAAAACATGTATGAGGATAGCTGAACACAAGACTACTAGGTGGCAGGTTAACGCCAGACAGGTGCAAGGAAAGGATGCCAACACGTTGAAATTACTGCTGTGCCATTGCTGAGGCCAGACAAAGGCAGATACAAGCAGGACCGTCCAGTGGTGGACAAAAAGTGCATGGAAAAGTGCTTGGAACGGAAGCAGTCTGCTTGCCTCACCTCGCTGTTGATGTTCCTGGGGCACTTCTGACAATACGTGTACGGAACAACAGCAAACAGAAAGAAACGGGTGGAAACTGCTTGCTGATATTCTTGAGGCACAAAGTGCCCCGCAAACGTGCAGAAGCGGACTGAAATGACAATGACTGTTCCTTGCCTCGCTGTTGATGTTCCTGGGGCACTGGCTGACCACCACCCTGTCCCCACTGGACACCAGCTTGATGGACTTGGCCTGCATGGATACCATTGCATGGAGCGCAGCCAGATGAATGCATAGACACATGGACACCATTGCCTAAAATACAGTGATGGAATTGCATGGGGATATGGACTCGTTGTGGGCAGCATGGGTTACAGGGCATCATCAGAGCTCGGCACACAAAGCTAGAAGTAAACAAGCCAGGTACAGGAACGTACCCTAGAACGATCTAGACAAGAAGGATGACCCTCAATCCGGGCTCAGCAGTGCCCAGGGCGCTCATGAAGTTCTGAACACAACGACCAAGGATCTGCGCTACGAACCCCAACCTTCAGGCTCAGCAAAGCCAATTGTACTCGAGGCCAAAATGTTTGGAGTGCAAAGAAGAGGCCAGGGTGTTCAGAAACCCCCAAGAGCACGCAATCACTATAAGTGGACAAGATCAAAACCAACTAACTGAACAGGGCCGGAGCTGGAATAGTGCTATCTATCAGGCGTCATTGGATGCAGAATGTGCAGATGGCATGCATGATGCAAGGAGGCCAGGATTCAGAAGGTGTAGAATATTTTTGGTCATCAAGGTCATCAGACGACGGTGAAATAATGTGTCATCAGCATCCCAGCATCACATGGGTCGCATGCACCATTGCTTCAAGCATGTGTAGAGTATACAAGTTCACCTGTCCATCATGTCAAAGAGCTTGCTCAAGAGCTTGCTACAGAGGGCCTGAGACGCTCTTTGTGCTTGCTGTGCGCTACTGTGATTTGGTTGTTCTGCCTGATTGTAAGCCAAGAGGTGGCTTGCAGCGATGGCTACCTGGAACACAGCTAAACACGCAGCTGTTCTGTTGACACATGTGATACCCTCTGCTTGCATGTGCTATGAGTTACTTGATGACAAATCACTTCTGATCACTTACACAGTCCAGCATAGTAGTAGTACGTGTTCAATACTACGCGTTGGATTATCATTGGAGTTATCACAGCCAAACAGACACTACCTTCGACAACTCACATAGTCTAGAATGGCCTCCAGAAGGTCGGGTTGGCTGCCTGTGGGCGCCTCCACCATGATGGGTAGTGCCCCCCTGTGAGCGAGTAAGCAAGTGAGTAGGTGAGTGAGTGAGTGAGATTGATGCCTTTGTACATCAGTATCGATCGACACCTCGAACAGGCGGTGGCCCAATCTCCATGTGCAGCATCAAAATGCTTGCATTGCAAAGGCCGGCTGGTGCTCAGTCCAACAACACCCGATTATATACAATGATCAAATCAGGAGGGCCTACATACACCGGGAGCGAACGCTAGCAAGCCATGCAACAGACGAGGCTGGATACCGCTCTTGCCATCAACCCTGAGCAACAACCAACCCTGAGCAAAAGCGAGCAAGGCAATCGTCACCTGTAGATGAGACACGCCTTGGCCTTGGACCCGTGGGACCAGCTGTTCAGCTGCTGGAGGGAGAGCAGCCGGTCACTGGCCACCTGCATGAGGGGGAGACAAGCGTCCGTCAGTTCTTGCTGGGAAGAAAGCAAAGTGCAATGCACAGCACAGTGCAATGCATCCTGCTTCACTGTGCCAAATAATCAGCAAAGCAGATGGGATGGATTCGTGAAGCCAGAAGCAAGCCGATGTGCAAGAACAAAGGCACATGTAGACCTGCCTCCATCTAGCGCCCATGGCACCATTGCTCCTAGCAACCATATCACGCACCAGCTCCTCTTCCTACCAAAAGATGTGGGACGTAGACAGTGCGTAAGTTGGGGTCGGTCAGCACTGACCTGATGCTGCTCTTCATGCATCCCTGTCTCCTACCCAAGAGGCATGATAGCTGATTTCCATGATAGCTGATTTCCATGATAGCTGATTTCCATGATAGCTGATTTCCATGATAGCTGATTTCCAGGATAACTGATTTCCAGGATAACTGGCTTCAATAATAATTGACTTCAATCCGAGGAGCTAGTGAGGGCGTGTTAAGCTAGGCTTCTGGGCCTGTTCTCTCACACACTCTCATGTGTGGTTCCCTCTTTACCTCCACCCACCTTCTTCATGCCTGTTTCGTCTGTTGAGACGCGCTGGGACGAGAAGCGTGCGCTCTGGGGGTCGGAGCACACCACAGTCAGCATGGGCTGGGAGGGCTTGTACCTGCACACGTGTGGCAGATGCAAAGTCCACCACAGTAAAGCAAAGTCATACTCTCACACCCAGACAGTCCACGTGACCTCCTATAACCCTTAAATGTAGCATGTTATCCTGGGCTGGCTACGGGCTTGACAAGTTATGACAGTACAAGTTATGACAGTACAAGTTATGACAGTACAAGTTATGACAGTACAAGCTTATGCTTGCTTATGCGCTTATCTACACACGTGGGCATGTGGGGCATGCGCAAGGTCTGACAACGGCCAGCATGTTTGCGCGTGAACCCCGATGTTGCAAGTTGAGACTGAGCCATGCCAGCTCGCCTTACCATCATCATTGTTACGTGGCATTCGCAGACATTGACCAGAGCACCGCCTCAAACAATTAAACGATAGCAAGAGGGCCTCCAGCTGAAAACTCCTGCCAAACTTTCCCACTGGCAGTTTCCCTCGTCCATGAGTGATTTGTTCATCATGACCTGATGACTCACACCATTCCCTAGCCTGCCAAATTCATATGTCGTTACAGCTTTAGCACTCACTTTGCCAGCAGTCTGGCGGTGCGGCCCGTGACGGTGAACACTACGATCAGCTTGGCGCACATCTTGTGGGCGGCGCGCACCGCGGAGGAGGCCAGCGCCTCAGCCTGTGCACAGGGCAGGGAACCGGGTGGGACAGCTGAGGGCGGGGCTGGAGGGAGGAGGGGTAAATCTGGGGGGAGGGCAGGAGGCAAGGCGTACGAAGGACGAGAGTGAACTGCTAATGAAGGATGTGAGCAAAACGAAAATGAGTCTAGTGCAATGCATGGCAGGGCCGTGGGAAGTCCCGATGCTAATTAAATGGCACACGGTGCACTCATAGGCGCTATCAGAGGCTAATGGTGCCTGACAAAGGGTGTCCCATGCTGTGCGTGCCAGCGCAAAGAGAAATGCAGTCCAACACAGCCCACAATTGCCAGACAGAAAAGTATACGTGGTCAATGACACATGACGTATCGCCAGGCAAGGAAGTAATGTGCCACGCAAGGAGGTACCGCAATGTGGGCTGGAACAAGAAGCTTGCATGGCTTCAAACAGCAAGCACCGTGCCTGCCTGCATACACCCATGACATGCCTGCATACACCCATGACATGCCTGCATACACACATGACATGCCTGCATACACACATGACATGCCTGCATACACACATGACATGCCTGCACACACAGATGACATGCCTGCACACACACATGACCTACCGCCCTGCATGACTCACCCTGTCCCACTCCCTGTCCCCAACGTAGCGGGGGTTAGTCTCCCTGTCCATCACACCGCGGTAGTAGGCGTAGTTGTCGAAGACCGCCTCGGCAGCGCGGCAGATGTTGGCAACCATACGCACCGCGCCAACAGGGTACTTGCCTGCGGTTATGGATCGGTTACAGATCAGTTACCACTAGTTAGTTACTATCAGTTGGTCAGGTTTCAAGTAAAAACAAGGCATGGCGGAGTCAAGGAAAGACAGGCAAGCAGGTATCAAGGCACGTGCATGGTGACATCTACATGATGGTAGGCATGATCTGGCATACGATGTGAACAACCAGCCGCATGGCGGCTGTGCATGTGATCAGGTGTCCCACGTGCCTCTGAACGTTTCTGAGCCCAGCAGCACGCCGTCAGCTCCGTCCAACACCAGGTTGGCCACGTCGGTCGCCTCCGCACGCGTGGGACGGGGCGCGTCTGCAGGTTTGGCAATTGAAAGCACAAGTAATCCTAATATAAATGATAATGACAACATGTAAACGATCCTAATCCTGATCTCGATCCTGATCCCGGGACATCAGTTTCAGTGGTTGCGCACCACCACCCGTGTCACAGCTTCTGGACATGGCATCAGCACTTGCGAGCTTTCGTCGCCGCCCATCGCACACACTTGTGTGCACTTCACATGGAAGGGGGTTAACTGTGCAGCAACCTGGTAGAGGTTGCACTCTTGAGCGATTGCATGTGCTGGCCCTTATTACACCCAAACCCTAAACAGCACCCTTATGTACATCACATGTGCTGCCGCTGGCCCAACCCCTGGCTAGCCTCAACACACCAACCATTCAAACTCTAAACACACATCAGCCTTACCCGTCATTGTGTCCACAACTCGTGTGACGAACACCGGCTTGCCCTGACTGTTGGCGGCACGCAGCAACATCTTCTGGGCTAGGAACACCTGAGAGGAAGTGGACAGGGCAGCAAATGGGACTGGACACTCGCAGATGGCATCTTTTTTTCATACAATGAATGCTTCACAACTTCCGAGAAATGGCACAGCAAACGTGGGTGCTGCCCCTGGCAACAGGAGCCCTTGAAACCAAGGCTTGTTTGTCGCTGTGCAGTTCACTTATATGTATACAATACTCGCACCTTCTCCGGCTCCATGCATGTGCCCAGCGATCCTCTGCTGAACACCACTGCATCGGCCGCTGCCAGGATGGCCTCATGCGCCGACAGCCCCTGCATGTCCTCCAGCTTGGCGATCACCTTGACGTGGCTCAGGCCCAGCCTGCAGGCAAGTTGGTTGTACTCTGTTTAGTTGAACTTCAACTACTTATCATTGTTTTGGGGACAGGGACATGATTGATCACAGGCAATCGTCGTTTACACAACCTCCAAGCACACCACCACCTCACACGACCCCAAGTCATAACACCAACTCACACGAACCCCACTGTATAATGCTTCCTTTGTCCCTGAGTTGTACGCATCGATACACAAACAGCGCCATTAACGACCCGAGCTCTTCACTCACTTCACCACCAGTCACACCATCAACTCACTTGACAAGCAGTGCGCGGCACAACTCCACATCCTCGGCGCTCCTGGTCCTAGGCAAGCAGACAAACTCCGCAGCCCCGAGTGACCCCGCGTCCCCGACACTGCTGCTGGTGGCGGCCGCCCACTTAGAGAGCAAGTCCTCGTCGGCAGGGCCCAGGCAGGGCAGCGGGCTGCGGCCGTTGGCATCCAGCTTCAGGGTCAGTTGCAGGCCCTCCAGCGTGCAGGTGTTGTTCACCACGCACTGGACAAAGCTGGACTCAACCTGGGGCGGAAAACAAGCAGCAATTCCCGTGTTCAAGGTTCAGCCGAGTTTCACTGCATGAATTGTCAATTTGGTGCGAGACCAACTCATACAAACAAGGCATGCGATGACAAACCATCTAAAACTTGAGTGATAATGTGTCCGCTGTTGGTCTTCCTATGTGACACTCATACGCCTCTGAATACCAGCCATTGCTACCAGTTGGCATGTGCACAACAACAACAGCAACAACACAGCCAGGCCTGCCCTGCACCAGCTTCTGTTGCACCACTTGCATTTCTTGCACATCGAATGCTGAGCGCTGGTTGGTCCTGCGGTACCGTGATAAGCTATGTTGGTCATGTGGTACCGTGAAGCATGATAAGCTATGTCATGATGAATGTGATGATGAAGGCTGCCATGACTGGCACAGGCTGGCCTCGGGACCCCAGAGAATCCCGAGTAAACAAATGATGCCGGTCCCCGAACTGAAGCATGTTGAGCTATGGGCATAGGATGATCCGCTGGGGTATTTGTGAAAGAGGGACGCACCGATCAGCTCCGCAAGCGCCATGCACATGCTGCTGTGTGTTGAGCCCCAACGCACCGTCTGCACTGTCAGGTACGCAGAGGTCGTCTCGGTGCCTGAGAACAGGTACTGCCCGATGAAGATGGAGGAACCTGTGCGGCAAGGTATTCAGAACATCAAGTCTGGCAATTGGACAAGCGCAGCTGCAAGGTGAATGCGTGCTTGAGCCGGTACGGCCACTCGCATATGGATGCAAATCAGAACTGAAGCACATGCACATGTCGCGCGCCATGGCCTGTCTTAGGCGCCTCAACATGTGCCCAATTCCCCATCCAAGTCACTAAACCGCCCAATTCCCCATCCAAGTCACTAAACCGCCCAATTCCCCATCCAAGTCACTAAACCGCCCAATACCCCATCCAAGTCACTAAACCAAGTCCATTCGTACATCTGATTAGCAGCAGTAGCATCGCCAGAGTGATCACACAGCCAAACTTGGCTCAGCTATAAGCCCAAGTACCATCATCACAGCGAGTCAACTTGAACACGGCCCCTCACACCCTGATGCATGATACCCTTTGCTACTTTTTAATGTTGACGCTGGCTTGGCACCAAATCCTTACTATGTCGCATTGCCCCTATCCTACCTGTGCTGAGGCCCCCTGTAGCGAAGCTGCCTGGCCAGTTGACGGGAAGCAGGGTGCTGGATGCCTGGGCCGAGGGGTCATTGGTCACCTTAATCACCTGACCGGCAGTCAGCTCAATGGGGGCAGTGGGCCTGAAGCGCAGAGGGAGGGCATGGGGCAGAACGGGTGATGCGCACGCCAAGTTGCATGGGACCAGATATCTTGTGCATGGCAGGGAATGTGGCACACACAGACAAGTTCACAATGCGGTTGTCTGTTGTTCTTGCAGGCTACTGGTTTTTCACACCGTTCTGGCTGCTGCCCACGCTGTTGAATAAACCGAAAGCCGTGCGTCAACGCAGTGCATGCATTGGAACAGACTGGCCATGCGCCTACTATCTATGCTGAACTATC
Source organism: Chloromonas sp. AAM2 (assembly GCA_004335635.1). Taxonomy (NCBI): domain Eukaryota; kingdom Viridiplantae; phylum Chlorophyta; class Chlorophyceae; order Chlamydomonadales; family Chlamydomonadaceae; genus Chloromonas; species Chloromonas sp. AAM2. The sequence goes on from QAXH01005310.1 coordinate 15,756, forward strand.
ATGCATCTGACGTCCTGCATCTGATCCAGTTACGGCTGGTTGCCTGGTGCGTTTCTCTTGTCACATGGCTCACCTGTTGATCACGTGGATGTCTGGACCCGCAGGGTTAAGCATGACTGCACAGAGTGTGTTGGTGGCCTGCATGGCCTCACGAAGGTTGCCAAACGACTCCAAGTGGAAGGCCTGCACCATGCACCATGCAAGATCTTACTAACCTCACGGTGGTTCAGTAGCTCAATAGACGGAATACCCTGGCTGGGCATAGCAGGGCTGGCATTGAAGATACCATGCATACCTAAAAGCGGTGTGATGCCATGGAAATCCAAACATGGCAAGATTCCATATGGACACCCAAGCTGGGATTCGGCTCCATCAACAGTAGCTGTTGGCCAATGAGTGGGCTGGCAGAGGTGACACTGCTGTATCTAATGGGCTGATACATCTTGCAGCTGCAAGTCCAACAGTTGGCCGCATGAAGTTGTGTTTTGAACTTGGTCTGGCTGTGAAAAGCTCTCAGAACGCTTGCTCTTTTGCTGACACAGCAAGTTCTCTGGGGTGAGATCGATGCTCACCAGGTCGCCGTAGGTAAAGTCAAATCTTGCGATCTGCGGTGTAAGCGAGCAACGGGACTAGTGCATGCGTTACGGCTGAGGGTGAGGGTCGGTACCTTTTTCAGGCGGTGTCAGCGTGGAAAGCTGCAGTGGCGGCCGAGGAACCCTGAGCAAGTGCCTACCTTCATGCCAGCTTGAAGCATCTGCTTCAGAATCTCAACGCTGCGCGATTGGGGGCCAATGGTGCAAGCCAGCCTGGTAGCCACGGGTGTCGAGTCATTCTCCTCCTGCACGCACGCAGGAGGGGCCATGGTACATTAGCGCTGATGTGAAAAAGCTGCGTTTGAGACTGGAATGCTGTGCGTCAATTCACCTGGAGAACGCTATCAATCCGTGCAGGAAGCTGGCAGTAGATCGAGCTGCCAAGGCCACTCATGGTTGCTAATAGGACGGAGTAGTGCAAAGTCTGCAGGATCGTTCGACTCAGCCCATTTGTGCTCGCTTTCACGTGACCCGACTCAGCAGCCGTTTTAACGCTTTTGACAGGCAGATTGACAGCCCTGACACGCCAGCAAACTAGAGTTAGAATAGTTGGGAAAAAAATGCAGGAAAAAAAGAAGTTTGCCAGTTCTGGGACAATTCGTGTGAGACAGACTCAAAGCCAATGTGGCGTGTCATGTGAGACTGAGATGTTGCGCCCTGGTTGGAGTGGTAGACGGTGTGGTGAGCAATTCTGGAACAGTGACAACGTTGGGTGCTGGATGTCAGTGGTGTCCTGGCCCAGCGTTGTCTGGCACTGAGACATGGTGTATGTGCGTTGATAGACGGTTGTGTGTTGATAGACGGTTTGGTGCACTGCCGGTACTGGGACAGTGTCAATGCTAGGACGGATTTGGTGTGTTCAACCAGTTGCATATTTGGACAGAAGTGATGGACAGAGTGTAGTGACGCACTTGACACTCGGTTACAACACATCCTGACGGGTCACTTCCTTTTTTTCCTTTTAACCGGGTGCACTGCATAATTAAAGCCAAGCCTTGAAAACTGGTCCACAATTTTCAGGTCACAACCAACACAGTTCTCAGGTTCACACACACATACACATGTTTTACTGACACAAACTGGTTCTTGGCGGTATTACAGACACAAACTGGGTTGCAGATGAAATGGGCCATTGGTGAATGCACAGTGTGCCTCCGCTACTCCATATCGCTCACAATCCAGGCCAAATATTCTATTCAGAACGGACGCAAGTGTTGCACACATCAAGAGTTTCAGCAGACAGAGTGCCCCGGCTGTACTGGCGCAACGTTGCTTACGTCAATGTATCAGCATGCACCTGCGCTGTAGCAAGGCATTATTCCTAACCTCGTCGTCTGTTGGATACCCCTATGAGGCCAGAACCTTTGCAGGACGGGCCAGAATTCAGCAAGCATCACTGACTCCACAAACACATCGTAGCTGAACAATGCCAATTGGTCTACCTGGCACTACCCAGCCCTGACAGGATCTTGCCCCTGTAGCTATTCCGCATCACAACGTGGTGCAGTAAACAATTGTGCTGTATGTTTTCCCTCCGTCACGCCCTTGCCCCCGCTGAGCAGTCCTCTGCGGAATGAAGGCCATGGTTCACACGCACAAACAAACACGCACACACATACACACACAAGGGAACCAAGGGAGGACACGGAACCAAGCACCGTCTCCTGCTGCTCCTCAAACCACGAGGTGCACGTTGCATTACAAGTATTACGAGGATGAGTGAGTCACTGCCATCTCTGCCAGGCTGGCATATGCGCATCTGACCCTGCCGCTAGCACCTGTTGCCACCACCTGCTCAGCTGCAGCTGCAACTGTCGGTTGCGCAGAAACCACTGCAACCCTATCCACAAAGCGTACAACAGGATCACAACCTTGGACCATGGCACCCGCGCTAACCCGGAGGCTGCACCTCCCGCCCCTGCACCCTTTTCATCCGAGTACACCAGCACATACACTAGCCGGATGGCATCTGCACGCGTCACTAGCAAGTATGATTCAGGCAGGTTTGTGTTGTTTGACGGCGCAGAATTGTCAGAGCCAAGGGCTGGTGTGGAAAGAGCAGTAGCAGTGCCTATGGGTTGTGAGGAGGGGGAGGGCAGGGTCGAAGGCTGGTTGGCGGCAGTAGTAGTAGAAGGCTGCGAGGAGCAAGGGGAAGGGTTTGTGGCAGGGGTTGACGCGGGGGGAGAGGAGTTGGATCCAGCCTTGGATGCAGGTCCCTCCACCTGCAGTGCAACGGTGTGGTGATGCGTGGCAGTTCAGCCTGGGGACGCCTTCTGGCTCAACTGGCCAAGGTTCTAATGTCAATGCGCAACAGCGATAACAGGTTGGGAAGGCCTGCTGAGCTGCATGTCATTGCTCGCTTAGAATCCGTTGGACACAAACCACCAAACCACACCCAGCAGAGGTGTACACATATGACACTGGCACCTCATAGGTCCCAGTCTGGAGGCAGTACAAACGCCTTTGCGCCTCCCATATTTCTATCCGTACAAACGGCTCTAGTGATAGTGATACACCCACCGTTCCTGCCTGCCCATTCTACAAGTGTTGAGCTCAGCCTCCTCATCGCTCTTTGAGGGATCTTCCTCAACAGATTGTGCGCCAACACAAACCCCTCAAATCTTACACGCTCTGCTGCCGTTTGCGAATGCAGGCTGGGAAGGCTTGGTTGCCTGTTGTTGACTCGTCGGGCCTGGCTATGCCAGCGGGTTAAGCCTGGTTCAAGTTCACCCCTGGTCGGTACCCCATAAGTTTTTATCATGTGCTGTGCTCTACCACCAGGGCTCTGATGATAAACCCCTTCGCCTCGCACCTTGGCCATATCCACCTCGCACACCAGCAGGCAGCGCGCCCGGCTGCCCAGCTGTGAGTAGCGCCAAGAGGCCGCTGGCTGACTGAAGGAGAAGGCCACGTCAAACCGAGTGCTGCAGGGCAGACAACAGAGTTGAAGTTGGGAAAAGGATGTGCAAGCACATAACAGAGCAGGGATTGGTAAGAGCAGTCCACGTAGCCAACATGACCAACAAGAGCCTGTGCACACAGAGTTCTCAGGCAGTGCTTTCTTTGCTAAATTTTGCGTTATGGTTGAAACTGCTGCCAGACTGCCACATGCCATCCACGTGCTCAAGGTCACACATGCCATCCAGCGAATATGGTGATACACAACATTTTGCGCTGCCTCAGCCTGCGAACTATTTCAAGCCCTGACTAACCAATCACAGTACTTGCACACTTCTGCACAACCACCTCACCACTCGACAACATTCACGCACCTGAGGTATATGCCCGCACCAAAGATGGCCCCATTGCGCCCTAGCCGTGTGCCGCTGACATTCAGCAGCCCCGTGTTCAGGATCGAGTGCAGGTTCTCCAGGCACGTGCCATGGTAGGCTATCACCGGCTGGGCGAAGGCTTGGATCATGGGTGGGTCCTGCTCCCGCTGCAAACAGGACAGAGGCACAGCGCGGTGAAGAGGTTTCGGCAGCATGTATTGACGGAGTGTTGTGACGTGTGAGGATTGCACATTTCCGCGCGTCTCTCCTGCGCCGTGCAGTCAATTCACCTCGTGAACAACTCTCTTGCTCGCGCTGCAAACAAGAGAGATGCACAGCGTGGTGAAGAGGTGTCAGCAGCAGAAGGTGCTAAAGGGCAGCAGCGCTGATAAGGCGGCATCATCCCAGTCTCGTATCGAGGGGACCGTTGATAAGGCCGCATCACCCCAGTCTCGTATTGAGGGGACCGTTGATAAGGCGGCATCACCCCAGGGCCGGTGGCTGTAGAAGTTACTAGACACTCAGCTACTACAACACTAGCACTCAGCTACTAGAACAGACATAGTGCTTGTGGCGTGGCAGGGGCAAGAAAAGGTCACCCACGCTCCCACCACCAGGCTGCCTGCACTCAGTGGCTGCTCCTACTGCACGACCATATCAACCATACTCGCCCATCCATCTGATATGACCAGCCTCTCAGCAGCTGTATTGACCGTAACTCTTCACTGACCCTAGTAGGTGATGCACAGACTGCCAGGCTGAGGCGCTTGGACTGACCTGTAAGATCGCTGTGGGCGTCTCTGCCAGGCTGTTGAAGTTCGGTGGGCAACTGGACGGAACTTGGCGTGTAGCCACATGCTGTAGAAACTGCTGTGGGTGCACTTGTGTGAAGCTGTTTTTGCGACGATTTTCAGGCAGCAAAAGCCATGCAAGTAGGTCCAGAGTCTGCTGTGGAACCTTGCTGAGCTGCTCAGCTACGAGGTTGGGCACTGTACGGAGCCGATGAAGTGCTGCTTGGCATGCCCGGTAGTCCTTCTCGCCTTTTGCGGTGGTGAAAATATGGCTGGGGAACGGTGTAGCCACTGCAGTGGGCAAGATAGAAATCATGCCTTCTACACATGGTCTGCCATTCCATCACTCCCGGCAGCTGTTTTGGCACCTGCACTGCATCAACTGCCCTTGTATGCACGGTGCATGGAGCAGTGATGCCCTGAGCTGGGAAGTTGCGGGTTGCCTAACCGCAAGGTAAGATACTTGCTTGCTCTCACCACTTGCACGGCGATAATGCTGCAATGCGGCTGAGAAGGCTGAGATTTGCAAGTCAGCGCTGAGTGGTTGAGAGGCAAGGAGCTGCAACACGGTGTCCTGCAATGAAGGACTATGCTCTTCTGGTTGCGCAGAGCTGGCTAGAGTTTCCTGCGCCATGATGATCTTTCGGAACAGAGACAGAGATTCGCAAAGAGAAATCCCAAAAAAGCGGAGTCAAACGTTGGCACGTGCCCGGTTCAAAGCGAAGCAAGACAGACGCCCGCACATCAGCTCACACAAAGGCATATGCTGCAGGCACCATGACATGCTCCTTTGATGAGCAGCAACTGCACCAACTTCTCTCCCTGCTGGAAGTTCCAGAAGCGGCTGGCAAGCATGGCGTGGATCTCTCGCAGTCGTCATTCAGGAAACCGAACGCCAAGGGCCTGGAGCTGGTGCTTTTTCGTCTGTATGCCACTATTCATGGAGAAACCAAGGCCTCCAAGGTGACATTCAGTCAGCCTGTAGCATGCCACATGCAAAGCCATCCTGGCATGCACACGTTTTGTGCACATGGGCTTGACATGCACATGCAGCGACCGAACCGAGGAAGCGCTTGCATGCATATGAACGCTCAAGGAAATGTGCACAGATCCATGAGGTCAAGACTGCCTGCCGCTTAGCAATTCTGTCATTCGGCGTTGCTAGTGCAGCTGACAGAGGCTTTGATGGCAGCGTACGCATAGGGTGCTAGCTGCCACGCATAGAAGGGCGGGGCAACTTTGTCGATTGCTGCTGCCACTTATCGCGTCAGTAGACACTCATAGCGCCCAGTCCTGCCCCTTACTATGTAAGCTGGCCTCATGATAGCCTCTGTCTGACATTGCAGGAGTTCCGGAACGTTTGGCCTGTGGCGGATCGCAATCAAGCCAAGGAATTCAATCAGGTGCGCACTAGGGAGCCACAAGCAAGTGAGTGAGTGTGGTTTGAAGGGCCCCGTCATTGCCATCTCATGCCAGCATCATACCACGCGTCATGCCCTTGGGTGTCACCGTCATGGCGTGATTGGCTTACCAACGCACTCGAGAGACTGCTTCACAGAAGACTGTGTGTAGCGTTTCAAAGCTGGGCAGGGCAGGGGTGCAGGCAAGAAGGGAAAGGCCATGCAGCACCTCACGCCTAGGCTTAGTGCTATGCTTCACGTAGTCTTCAGCGGCACCTATACCCGTGCGGCAAGAGATCACGATTGGAATCACAGTGTGTGATTGTGTTGTGTATGGTTGTGGCTAGAATGTTGGTGCAATTGTGTGTGTGGTGCACGTGTGTGTCCCTGATGCAGAAAATCTCCGACTGGTTCAAGGAGTTGAAGGACAAGTACCACCTGGAGAGCCTGTCCTCCATGACTGCGTCCCAGCTTAGGTCGGCATCAGGGCACAGGTCAGTGAGAGGGAGGGACTGAGACGGAGGGACTGGGGAGGTTGGGTGCACGGGTCCAGCCAAGAAAGGGTGGCCGCCAAGGTTTCAGCGGCCTTGCCAAAGTTTCAGCGGCCTTGCCAAGGTTTCACCGGCCTTGCCAAGGTTTCACCGGCCTTGCCAAGGTTCCAGCGGCCTTGCCAAGGTTCCAGCGGCCTTGCCAAGGTTCCAGCGGCCTTGCCAAGGTTCCAGCGGCCTTGCCAAGGTTTCAGCGGCCTTGCCAAGGTTTCAGCGGCCTTGCCAAGGTTTCACCTGCCCTGGTCAATGAATTCTTTTATGATGTTTGGTATGAGAGAGGAGTTGTCTGCTTGTCACGAATGCGTGGCCAAGCACAGTCATTCCATCTACCATCTACCTGATAACTCACTTTTCCTGCTGCTTCCTTGTTTTGCAGGGTGGTGTCTACGCTGCTTGAGCTGGCAACTCTAGCTCTGCAGGTGAGTCACTGCCATGCCAAGGCTCTGGCCTGGGCGTATCAGAGGATGGGTAGATACATTTGGATGGATCGGCAGATGTACTTCTCTATATCGCTCTGCAGGTAAGGTATCCTGAGTAAGGCTTTGAACTGCATGTACCAGAGGCTGTTGTTGTTTTTTTGCTCCTAGACAGAGCACGTAGGCTCTGCCTGTATCTGTTCACAGCACGGGATGCGTGACAGCACCCTGAGGCGGGAAACATGCAAAACCAGGGCTGGCATGAGCTTAGATTCAGTGTCACAAACTCAAAGTTAGGGCCTGCGTAGCGGAAAAGTATACAGCAGTCAGGAGACGCAGATGTTTGACCGCACCGGTCCAGAAGTTCGTCGATTCAGGAGCAGGACCTCGTCGCCACAAGGGTTGCGCTGTTTACACTAGCAATGGTAAACTGATAAGCGTGACAAAGGGGTTAGGGCTTCATGCATTATCAAATAGTACGATGTAGCAGACACATGCGATGCACACGTGTAACGCTAAGCCTAGTGTATTAAGCAGACAGTGTATTGATCTTATCGTGTCACCAACGGGTGTCAGGTTTGTGATGGGTTCCCAAAGCAGGGGACCAAATTACGCTTGCAATTGTTCAATCGATGTTGTTGTTGTTGTTGTTGTTGTTGTTGTTTACATGGCCTTTAGTCCGGGGAGGACTGCTGAGCAGGGGCAAGGGGGAAGGGAGAAGGGAAATTACCGCTCCATTTGACGTGGCCTTGCAGGTTCAGTACCAGAAGCTATCCCCAGCAGAGGCGGCCCAGCTCACCTTCAAAACACCTGCTGAGAAGGTGAGGAGGGCCGGATGGCCTTGGATCTCCATCAACCATCAGTCTTGCTTGTTTCAAGTTGCATATATTGGAGGTAGAGCCTCATCAGGATCATGCACCAAACGTGGACACTGGCAATCCATTCAAGAGGCTGCAGCTTGAAACAAGGAAGAGACTGTTAGGACGAGAAGCACAGCCTGACAATTGCTTTTAAGACCGGGTTAGTGGGCTAGCACAAACGCTGAGCAATGCCAACATGTGTTTGTTGGTACAATGCCAACGTGTGTTTGTTGGTACAACGCCGACGTGTGTTTGTTGGTACAACGCCGACATGTGTTTGTTGGTACAACGCCGACATGTGTTTGTTGGTACAATACCAACATGTGTTTGTTGGGCCCGGGGCACCCGACACAGATGGTCACAGACAGTGCAACTGCTGGTTTCAGGCCTGCACTCGCTTGGTTCAGCCGCCCCTGCGTCCAGCCCTGCTCATCGTCTTGAAGTGCTGTGCATCTGTTTCAGTTCCTGACTAACGATTCCTGGCAGTGAGTGAGTGTATGTTTTACATCTGTATCATCCGACAAGTCGACAGAAGATGGATCAGGTGTCATCACACTCGTGCATTGCAAAGGACTGCTGATACTAAGTCCGAAACCCCTCAGTGATGCGTTATATTGTCATCATCTGTGTGCTGTTGCAGGATGGTCGTGTGCTGCCCCTGCTTGAACATGTGGTACGGGACGTGGCAGCGATGGGGCTGCAGCGGCAAGTGCAAAAGTTCGTTGACATCACTCAGCGGGCTGCGGACATGCAGGTACAGGTTAGGGATAGGGTGGGCTATAATAGAATTGATTTTCTGAGGAATGAGAACACACTGCAAGGCATGGAGAGCTACGGGAAGGGGAGCAGACAGCAGGGCATGAAAGCCAGGAGCAGGCTTGAGCAAGGGCGCTTCATGTGCCCTTGCATAGCTGATTGGAGGCAGCGAAGGTTGGGGGCACTGGAGAAAGCCATGCAGAGCACGAGCAACACAATGTCCATTGTCCACAAGCTCACAGCACCCAGTCCTCGCCTTGGTTTCATGCGTGCGCACACGTACAAACAAACACACACACACTCACACACACACTCACACACACACACACACACACGGCTTAGTCTTTGTTGTGTGATGTGTGTGCAGGCCACACTTGAGCAGGGCGCCAATGACTTGTGTGACCAGTACTATGCGGCTAAGACTGCGCACCAGCGGGCGTTTGCGGGCATGGCACAGGTCAGTGGTGGGGGCATCCTACCCAGGCACAGGTCAGTGGTGGGGGCATCCTACCCAGGCACAGGTCAGTGG
>QAXH01005310.1:36099-53031 GCA_004335635.1 Chloromonas sp. AAM2
CTGTATCTAACAGCTTGACGCTGTATCTAACAGCATGACGCTGTATCTAACAGCATGACGCTGTATCTAACAGCATGACGCTGTATCTAACAGCATGAAGCTGTCTCTAATCGTCTCATCAACCAGGTGCTGTATCCGCAAGCAACAAATGGTCAGAGAGGTGCATCAAAGCACAATGCAGGTTGTGTGCTGCACGCAACGGATGGGGCAGTGCAATGCAGACAATCCAGAGCCACACCTAAAGATAATCTTCAAAACCACTGCATGCACCCACACAACACTTGCAACAGCAACAACGCCTAGTTTGTGAGTTTGTTGGTGTTGATGTGGTGGTGTGATGATGATGGCTTTGGAAAGGCAACCATTTGCCTGGTATGTACATTTGAACAAGTCAAGTTGAAAGGGGATAGCTTTCCAGGCCGATTCGAATGACTTGCGACCAAGAAACCTGTAGCTATACCAAGTCCGGTTCCTTGAGTCTCTGGGTTTTTGGGTCCGCCTGGAAACATGCCGTTGGTGAAACGGCCAAGTGCACGCATGTACCTGCTGTTCTCATGCCATGATTGCCAGATGCGGCTCCAGGTCCGGACTCAAAAGCCCAGAGCCCCAGCTACCCAGCTGTGCAAAGGTAAGGTCTTCAGGTCCCTAGGTATCTGGGTGCCCTTCATCGGAATGTTGTGGAGTGATTATAGATTGGCCATTGGTTGGCCCGTTGCCAACCAGGCGTGCCCAACCATGCCAACCGGAACTTGTTGTAAGCCTTTTGGATTCGAAGAGCAGTAGAAACAGGTGCATTTGGTGGCTGCTGATGTGTCTGGACAGCATGACATCATTACATCAGTCAGTGGATGCATACCACTTCCTGCATGGAGCCATAGACTATCTTGTTACTAACACAAAGCGTGCAAACAGTCTTCATGGTGATTCAGGTTAGCATGTAGCGACGCCTAACGAGGTTCTGTGTCTTCGGCTGGAAATGCAGTGGGGTGCGTGGTATGGGTGCAACTGCCACACAAACATGCCACACAAACATGGGAACGCAGCACAGCGATGAAGAACACAGCTCCATTTGGCTCGCAGCTCCTAAGGACAGTTAAGGATACAGATACTTTGAGGTCAAACTGCCTTGGGTTTGAACTGGTTTAGCACTATGACAGCGCGAGAACGCGGTCACCAGACACAGCGCGGCCAGATAAAGTAGCTGCAAACGAAATCGCCACGTCGCAGGCGGGGTTATGTGAGGGGCTGGGTCTGGGGTTTCAACTTGGCAGGCACAGGCATGCGAACGCATGTAGACAGCGGTGAGGTTGGCATGAAGGGGCACAGGCATGCAAGTCAGCAGGCTTGAGGCAGTCAGGTACGCAGGCATGCAGGAGCCCAAGCGTGTAAGTATGTTGGCCCGCACTATGGGCCCAAACAGTGAGGTATGCAGGTTACACAGGGGCGCAAGTGTTCAGGTGCAGAGCAGCCAGCACACGTGCAGTTACGCAGGCATACAGGGTGCAGGTATGCAAGTACACATGCACGGGCACAGGCATGTGCGTACGCAGAGATCCATGGGCACAGGCATGGGCATGCCGTTCACCATGCCTGGCATGGTTGGTGATCACATGCCTCTCAAGGCGTTCAAGCTCGCCAAGCCTCAGAACGGGAGCAGCAAGTGAAGCCTGTCATCACCATGAGCCATGTGGCGCTGTTCGATGTCAAGGTGAGGGTCCTCTGGGTCATTGCTTGTGGCTTAGAGCAACACGAGAGATTGCATGAGGTGCTCATGGCCCTGAGTTTGCATCAGCTTCAAGTTGGCATGCAGGTGGTGGGCAGCAGGTCGTTTTCTGTTGTGCTTTTACATGTAATCTTTAGGACCCCATGGTTGCAACAGCGTGCGATCCGTGCATGCCTGCCACCACTGGCCCAGCCTGCATGTGTACCTGCGTTTGCATGTCAGTATGTGCGTGTGCGGGTATGATAGCATGACAACATGGCAGCGGGCTTGCTCGCACACACAATCTGTGGGATGCAAATGGGACGTATGTGCTTCGGCACTGTACACTAGTGCTCACCAAATCGTGCAAGGCTATGTCTGGGCGTCCGTCCAAGGTACGCATGTACCAGGTGTCACCTGCTAATGGGCATGCACGTATACTCACCATACTCACCAGGGCTTACAGATGCACACTTGGTAGACTTAAGTGAAACACTGGGAGCGGGTGCAGCAACACCAAGCGCCACATTAAGCACTCTGACACCAGACTGTGATGCAAGTCTGACAACAACTGATGATGTCAAACAACAACCACTGTGGATCGGTCATGTCGTTTATTTGTGTGCTCAATGTGCTCAATGTTAATTAATGTTTATGCCCCCTCGTTGCACAGTCCGAGGACGGACTGAGTGTGGACGACATGGGAGACACTCAGTGGCCTGGGAGGGCGAGGAGTCGAACGGAGCGGAGGAGGCCAAGCGATGAGATTCCCCCAGCGGCACCAGATGGGCTGGGGCCTGTGACCGCTGAGCATTGTAGAGCAGATGCAGCAGCTCGCGGCCATGCAAGCACAGCTGCAACAGATGCTGGCAGCAGCGACCGGTCCAGCACGGACAGGCACTGCAGTGACCCCGGCTGGTGCAGGCATTGGCCGTGACAGTGGCATATCCACTGGAGGCCACAACACAGGCGCCGGCAGCAGCTGAATAACTGAACACTGACTGCCAACATGACTTACCGGTATGCCATCTTTTGATCCACACTGACTGGCAGACCATGATGGCCATAGCACCGATGTTGTTGCTTACTTTCCTTGGCAGCTGGCATGTGCTGCTTGAGATTTTATTTGCAGTTTTATTCACTGTTTATATGCACAGTACTTATGAATTTCCAATGCACTGCGCCTCACTGGTACCGTAGCACCTTTTGGTTTTTAATGTCAAATATCTGACATTACAGCAGTAACCGAATACAACAGCAGCCAAGGCAAAGGCTGGGCTGTGATAGCTAGCCGCTAGCTGTCAATGCAGCAGCCAGCAGGGCCACTACTGCTATCCCTGGTTGGCACGGTTGGCATACCCTTGTTGGTCAGCCCGGTTGGCTCGGTTGGCACTCCTGGTTGGCTGGCTGTTTGGCCGGTCCCGGTTGGCTGGTTAGGTTTCAATTGGTTTTTTCAACCAGGTCCCAACCACTAGCGCCCAACCGTGGGCTAACCATGCCAACCACCCGTGTGACATTCCGATGTTCCTTTGGCGATCAAGTGTTGGCATCTACTTGTCCTCATGACATGATCACCATGAGATGGGCTCCATGTGCAGGCTTCAAATTCTAGAGAGCCATACACCTCGACGTACAATGGTAGAGGATCGTGAGGTCCACACAGAGCTCATAATCAAATTAACAAAAGAATGCGATTAGGTTGACATCAGAGGTGGAGGTGCCATGCAAACGCCCAACAGAGCAAGCACCAGCCAGGAAGACAGACACGACTGAATGACAGTATGTACGAGGACAAGTAATACATAGTGATTGCGTCAACAACTTACTGGCATGCCGTTGATGCCTGGCCTACACCAACACGTGGAGTGTCAGGCATAGTTGGTAGTAGTGTGAACGCATGGTGTACTACCACCTGTACATCTCATCCGGCTGTCTTGCGTTTGCTGTGCACAACACGCAGCATAGATAAACAGCTGATTAGCTCTAGCACTGGAATAATGTGACACAGCGAGTACAAGGCAACACTAGGACACAAGTTTAGACACACAAGTTTAGACACAACAAAATTACTTGTGAGCGCGGCCAGCCTGTTCACATGCCTGCTCTCAACCTGGCTGAACAGACCAAGAAACCCAGCTGGGCAGCAGGAAGGAATGCCAGTAGGCGCAGAACCGTACAGTGCCCTCAGATGGTGTCAAATGGTGGAGGGCATGTATCACAGTGTGGAACGTCTTGCTGGCACTGGGGATGCTCACAAGGGTGTCCTGGCAGTGCTGGCCCAGAACCTGGCAAACACCCCTCACTGTTGGCGTCCTGATGCTTTCTGTCTTACGGCTTGCAAACCGGGGCAAAACTTCAGAACCAACCTGCACCCATCGAACCGCAAACATAACCGTTGCCTGATGGCGCGCCGGCTCAACACACACACTTGATCATGCTGGTTCAGCTAGCCCACTCTGGTGCTGCTTAGTGAGATCGTTGCTGGTTGTGTTGTCATAGCAGGTCTTTGATTTCGTGCACAGCCCCCCACATCTTCCACTGATGATCGCGGAAGAATGCTACTATGCACACACCATCCTGGTTGCTGTATACTGGCCTGCCTTTCGCCAGGGCTGCCAGGCCTGACTCATCCCGTAGCACCAGCTTATTGAACTGCATATCCAACTCCATGCCCACCTCCATGTCCACGTCCATGTCCAACTGCTGTGGCTCCTGTTGCGGTTGCTGCTGCTGTTGCGGTTGCCGAGCAGCCGCGAGCTGTGGCGTATTGGCATTGCTGGTCCGTTGCAAAAACAAACAGCCACGTGGCATGCCGCTCACTTGGGAAGGCAGTTTGTGCACCTTGTTAGACTCCTCGAGGATGAGCTGCCAGGAGGCTGCCCGATTGTCACTGCGGAGCTTGCTTTGGATGGCGATGACATACACCGCATGACCGGGCATGCGATTCCCTGCCTTGTCACACTGGCGCAGCATCACCATGCTGTCAGGGCCTTTGTTGCCGGCGAACACAAAGCACCATGGCTGCGTGTCAGACGTTGCACCTGCCATTTGTGCCGCCCAGTTCTTAACTTGTTTTGCGGTCGCCTGTTCGCTGAGTTTCTTAGGCTTGAATCTCGCTCCTGGTATCTGAACCCAGCAACCCGCATACTCTGTGCCTGCCAGGTGAGGTAGCAGCGCCTCCAGCTTTACCACGCACATGCCTAGCACGAAACGCAGCAGGTACAGACGGAGTGAGATCAGTGACACCTCGTCAAACTCCCAATCCCTCCATGACATCGCCAGCCTCTCCACAACGTGTATATAGGCAGGCTGCTGCGGCCCAAGGCGGTGCATGTGGTGGAGGTACGCGACGAGCAGCAAGGGTGAGATCAGAATGCGCAGTTCATGCCTCTCTGGGTCGACTGTTGTCGGCGGGTCCCCCTCGTCAACGTTGTTGGGCGCCGCGTCAGCATCGGCATGCACGCCGCCATCGCTGCTGCGTGTGGTGCGGGGGCTGGAAGGCGCCCTGCCATCTGCACGGCACACTGCAAACACCATTATGCATCTGGGTACATTCATCAATGCATATGACTAGACAAAGCAAGGCAATTGTGTAATCCTGTCAACAGCTACACATGGCTCTATCAACAGCTACAATAAGATTGAGGTGGCCTAAGCATTTCTCAATGATCAACTGTGCTCCACCACGGCGAGCCCATGTGCCCATGCGGTCATAGCAATGTGTAACGATAGGTACGCATGGCCAAGATGACTACTGATGAATACTGATGCGCACCTACAGGTGCACATGCTGCCAGATAAACGATACTTACAATCCTCTGGCGTTGAAGTGCTCACATGCATGATTGCCGGCCCAGCTGCGTTTTGTACGCAGGCAAGGGGTGCAAGCAAGCGCTTCTTCTCACCAGGAAAGCGTAGTTCAATCACCCCATCCACCTCCAGCTGCTGTACTGTCACGCTGTCCTTCGGCCAAGGACTGCACGATAACTCGGTGCGTCTGGTGACTAGAACATTGCACTGCGCCAGCGTCAGTGCCTTGAGCATAAATCGGGTGGCTGCTTGCTTGCGCCTCTGCTAGACTGTTGACAACCTTCAGAAGGTCCGGAGCATCGTGTGCAGTTGTGAACCACGTCAACGAATCTGCAGCAAGAGAGTAAGCACAGAATCATGCAGCAAGAGAGTAAACACAGAATCAATATTAACTCTGGCCAATCCCTCCGGCCAATCCTTAAGCAGGTGTGGCGGGATAACACGAATGTACGGTGACCACCAGCAAGCTCAGTTGCCTGCTTACTTTTGACCAATCAGCCCAGCAATCAGCCACTGCTGAGAAAGAGAAACGGCATCCTAAAACTCAGCCTGCAGTGGCAAGGCCATACTATGCCTGATTGAGTCCCTCGCTCTGATTTCGAGTCAACCAGTGCCAGTTGATCCTAATGACAGCCCTTGATAGACATCATCAGCTAGCTCCAGCCCAGCCTTACCCAGCCGCAAAGAGCTCAAGCGCTCTGCACTGTTGCCCGACAGGACGGCCAGCGCTCCGGCCACCACTCTCATGTTGCTTCCAGTCCATAGGAGCACCTCCGTGATGTGCGGTGGGCATGCACGAATCATGCTGGCCTGCTCGGCCTCACTCAGTGACAACAGCGGCGTGTCTGGTGATGGCAGGCTGCCGGCTGGTTCAGGGGCGCCGGTGAGCTCACCGGCGGAACACATCCACGACCACCAGCTGCCTCCATTTCAAGGCGTGGGGCCATGGAAGCACCAAGTCCCGCACAGGGGCCTTCCCGCTGGAAGTGCAGGCAAGGCTCGCTGCACTGCCACGAGTACTGGCAGCCACCAGGACCAGCATGCAATCCAGCACCCTGGAACGGAATGCTTTCAGTGCGGCCTCGCGCGCCTGCACCGCTGCTGATAGATGCTCCTGCACGAAGGAGGTCTGCGCCCCTGGGGCAGGCTTGACGGTGTTGACTTCGTCCCATACAAAACACACCATCCCGCGCCAAGGTGGAAGGTGGAAGTCTTCCTCACTTCCACACAGGCACGCCTTACATATGGCTTATACAGATTATACTATACACCGTGCACCATGTATCGGCACAACAGGCAACAGACCATCGCTTTTCTTTTGGGATTACCTGCACTCATGTCCGAGTTTGTAGTGTATGAGGTGGTAAGTGCACTTCTCCGTTCTCTGATGAATGCTGCTGCTGCACTCTTTTGTCTGATTAGTCCTGGGCCTGTGTGCTGCTGCAGTGCAGACGCTCATGTGCCTGTCAGGTCGACTACTGCAGCTAATACTGTCACATTGCCGCTCCTAGGATAACGACAGTTAAACACTAGGCTGCTGTGCTATATTCCGATGGGTTGATCTGCTGTTAGCTGTCGTTGTGCGTACCGTGGGACAACCCACCCACGGAGGGCCAAGGGACAGCCGGATGGATTTCTGGGAGTTTAGGTGGGCTAAAGGACAGCCGTTTGTCCTTTCGCCCCTTCAATCCGGCCATCCGAGCTATCCGGCCATCCGGCTTCCCCTTCACCGAATACGTGTCATTGTCACCGATGACAATGACATTCGAGCGTTTACTTGATGTGATCGAGATAAGCTGCCCAGAGCAATGCATATCCGAAGGTGGAACTGCTGAGGGTGTAAGTAATGGTGGCGGGAGTCCCGACAGATAAATAGAGTTCCCTATAGGAATGCCTTTGTAAGAAAGTGTGTGTAAACCTCATGTCAACATGCCGCAGGACTAATACTCAGTCGCACGCATGACACATTGCAGAACCAATAGTTGCCGTGATCCTAGGAAGAAGATGTGTGCAGAAGCCCTGCTTGAGACAAATCTCCCCCCCCCAAGTCTGATGAAATGGGTCCCGGCCCCAAAGGCGGCAGGCCGAAGTCAGCCTTGCCTCATGGGGGGCACGTATGATGTGTTGTGACAAGCCGTTATTGAAATCTTTGGGCCAGTGCATTCGACTTCAGTTTCAGGGCAGACGTAGCGAGTAGACACTTGAAAAAGCACGGCCTTCAGACTACATTGCGGACTTCACAGGTCCTCATGAATCAGTTTCAAATTCTCACCTTTCTGTGAGCCTTGAGAACTATCAATCACATGTGCAGACACCAGATGGTCGGAAAACCAACCAATTCAAAAACGGGTTCTATCGGATTGGCAGTTGGTCTCCGCCAGCATTATCCGCCATCATTGCCACCCACCTGGGGCTGAGGGAGCTCGAGCTACCGGCTCCTGCCACACATGCATATCGAAGTGCTGTGGTGGCGTACAGATAGGCGGACAAAATGGTACGGGCCATCCCTCTGAGCAGAGGCTTTACTCAGCCATGATTGTGGTGTATCGCACGCATCTTGGCGAGCAAGAATGCCAGCGTCACTGGATTTAGGCAGATATGGTTGTACGTCAACTCAGGCTTCAAGGCAGGCCCTACAGACAGCTGTTTGGAAGATACTGCACGAATAACAGCTGTGTCTCTTGCTCTGTAGGTTCGCCGCCTGACTGAGACATTTGCTCTTTTTGCCCGTAGCAATAGAAGAGGCGCAAGGGTTTTGTCCGGCCAATGGCAGCCATTGCCAGCCGTATGGTGAGTTCCAGCGCATATGATATGATTACGTAGCGGCTGAAACCTTGGGTGCAGTTTGTGTTGCTGAAAGTACGGCGCATGCATGCCATCATCCTTGCCCTTGCTGTCACCATGCAGGTTCTGAAGCTTCTCGCATGAGACCGCGATAGCAGAGTATCTCATTGTCGGAGAGAGAAACCTTTGGGCACAGGCAATGGCTCATGCACGCCTGGACCGGCAGCTGACCAATGACTCTGATTGGGATGTCATGGGCGTGTCCACCAGCAACGCCAGCCACCTGGTTGGAACATCATCGCACGCCCACGTCAACTCAGGCCTAACCATGATTGACATGATGGTTGGTGGCCACAGCAGGCACCTTTCAAACGCAGGCATGGAATCCGAAACCCAGCGAGGCCACTTGCTGCTGGACACGGCAAACGCGAAGATGGAGTTGGAACGACTGAAAAGGCTCAGTCGGCATGCTGCCAAGGCTGCGCCGCAGTCGTTAGATGGTGGCAAGGAACCCGTCCTGGACCAGGCTGCGCCAACCGACCCCGCTCCGCCTTGCATGCCTGCCGACCATCGACCTCCTTGCCCGCCCTTGCCCCAGGCTGCCACGGCTGAACAAGCCGTCGCCGTCTCCTCACCTCTTCGCCGTGTGGGGTGGTGCAAGGATACCTTAATCCAAGGCGATCCTGAAGTCGGTAGTATGGATTCACAGACTGCACGTGGCGGGACCAAGCACTCAGCCAGCAGGCGGTCACTATCTACAGGAAACATTGGTGGTGATCTAGGAAACAAGGTGAGTGCGCAAGGCATTGGGGTTGAGTTTGCTGCCTAGGCAACAAGGTGACTGCTTCAAGGGATTGCAGCTACGTAACGGCAACACATCCAAACCAGAACGGTTGTTCACAAATGATGACCTGTGGATTTGACCTTTGTTACGCCAATTGCAAGTGGATTTCTGAGGTCCAACTGTGCAGTTCTGGTCAAACGTCTTCGTCCAGCAAGATCTTTAGCCTTGGACTTTCACGTTTCTAGCCATTTCAGCCGTTTCTAGTACGTTCTCAGGCTCTTAGGTTATTTGCTTGCTTGCCACTTATGTCCAATCGCAGTCTGAGATGCCAACTGCGGTGCAAGCACACCTCCGCTTCCTTTCAGAGGGCAGCCTTCAGTTCAAGTTGTCTCCAGTCTGTTTGAAAGTGCTTCCACGTAGCTGTTAAAGTACTTGTTGGGACTGCTGGTGCCATTCTGCACACCGACATGTCCTGCCTTCAAACGCCTCGCCATACACATCCTGCCTGCAGGTCGCTGCTATCCAAGCACTGGTGGCTGAGCTGACTGACGAAGAGCTGCTCAATCCCAACAGCTCCATGCGCCTGCAGATGGTCATGTCGAGGCGCCTCACCGCATCCATTTCATCGCCCCCGCCTTCTCCACCCATGTTGATCGGTGCTTGGCCCGCCTCAAGCATCCCAGGTGCACCAGCCATGCGCACTAGCCCAGCAGGCACCCACACAAGCTCTATCATGGATAGCGATCGGATACCAGCGTACGTACCAGGCCAGGCTTCAGGCTTGCACGTGAACAGGCCAGATGCCGGAATGGCTGGTTGGCAAGCCAGTGGTGGCAAGAAGGGGGTGTGTGGCTGGCCGAGTTGCGGAGAGCCTGCAGGCCACGCGACCGTTTCTGACCGGCATGAGAGCAGTAATACCGTTGACTGGCTGGGCAGTAACGGAGTAGTGGATGGCTGGCATGGGAGCATGGCCGGCGGTGGACCTTGGCTGAACAGCAATAACTACCCGGCTTGCTGGCCTGTGGGCCTAGCCGGTGCGGCTGGCTCCCACAGCAAGAGCACCAGCAGCTGGCTGACCAGCCAAGCCGGCACCGGCGTCCACGGGAGCACTTTTGGCGTGCGTGGCAAAAGCGACAGCAGCTGGCTAGGCAGCAATGGCTGCCCACGCGGGGAAACGGACAGTTGGCAACCAGGCGAGATGCTCCTTGTTGATCCAAGGTCTAGAGATTGGACCTCTGGGAGTACCTTCTTGATAGAAGAGCCGGGCGGTATTGTGGATGCCTTGCCGCATGGCCGACATGGCAGTGGTTGGTTTTCGCGGGACAGCATGTTCCTAGGGACGCGTTCCACTAGTATTGGTGCTTTGAGCGCAGGCATGGCTGCACGCGTCTCACGGGCCATGGAGAGCATAGCTGAGGTGTCTCCTGCTGAAAGTGTGTACCTCCAAAGCAGCCTGTATGCTCCCAGCCCATCTTCTCCATTGTCTCCATCATGTAAGGGCATTCAGCAGGCACTGCCTGCAAAGCATAAGGAACCCACGCCTGGTGGTGTAGGGATGCCCACACAGGGGCGGCCAGCAGCAGAACAGGTATCAGCAGCGCCAGGGACGAGCACGTGCATCAATGGTGACACAGGCTTGGCTAGAGGCCCAGCCTGCAGGCTTGCTTACGTTGTTGCAGCAAGTATGAGTACTGTGCCGGGGTGCAGTGAACCCTCCAGCCTCGCCAGCTCTTCAGCATCCCGGCCACAGCAGTTGCTCCAGCCGCACCAGCCAGCGGACAGCCAGAGCAGCTGGCCCAGCACCGGCAGCCAGCCGCGGAATAGCCTCAGCCATCTGCCCGCTCGCCCGCTCAGCCCCCTGGGGAAAACAGACCGCCTGCAGGCCAAGTCACAGGCCGTGCCACCAGAGGCTGCACATCAACTCGCTAGCACGCCAGCAAGGCCAGCTGATGGCACCCATGGTGTGCAGGCCGCCCTACCAACAGGACATGCACGCATGGACATGCATGCACTGCATTCACTGCCCGCTGCAGGGCCTGCTGGTGCATCCCAACGATTCAACGTGTTAGGAGCACTCAACCAGTTTTTAGACTCAAACCAGTCCAACATCAACCAAACTCCTGCCCGGCAGGAAATGACTTGCTATTCCACTCTGCAAAATGGACAGGCAGCCCCCACACCGACCTCGCCCCCTCCTTCATCAGGTCTGTCGCCCTCTCTTACCCCTGGATGGCCCGTGCCGCGGACTCCAACCACGCAACCACTTTATACCAAAGCAGGGCTTCCAACCCAGGCCAGCGCTCACCACACCTCCCCAGCCCTTGCAGCCCATGCCAATGCTGCACTCACAGCAAACGCCAGCACCAAGCCCACACGTCATGCCACATCAGTGCTTCCACCTCCAGGCATGGTGGAAACCAAGCAGCCTAGGCCCAGACAGCAGATAGGCATTGCTTCAGTCCCATCCCATGAGCACCTCAGACACGGCTCAAGTGGTCAGGACACAGTCTGTGCGCTAGAATCGCTGGACTATGCAGTCAAAGGTCTTGTGCCAGGCTCTGGCCTGACGGTGTCGCAGCCTAGCTCCAAATGCAGCTCACTGGGCTCAAAGAGCAGCTGCCAGTCCTACAGCTCAGGCGAGGGCTTGCCCAAGAGGTGAGTTTGAACGTGGAGTTGCTGCAGTTGGCTGAGTCAGGAGTGGACGCTGCTTGTGTTAGGAAGCATAGCCCTGCATTTTGAACGTATGACATGTGATGGTATGGTACCGGGTAAGGCTAATACCACACATTTGACTGTTGGGCATTGTTTAATGCTTTGCAACGTGCGACCTTTCAGCTCTCTGGTCCAAGCGTTCTCGTGTTGGCAAGCTGAAATCATCTACAACAATCACCTGGTATCGGTTGAGGGTGTTGCTACCATTGCCAACAAAACAAATACCAATAATACCAGCAAAATACCAACTGCAACACCTGGCACATAAGGCGTTTAGGGTTTTAGAACCTGCGCTCATGTTCCCGTCTGGTCTTGACTTTGTGCCGTGCTGTTGCCTTCAACAGGGCCGCACAACAAGCTGTCGGCGCCATGCAACGCACAGTTGCTGGTTTGAGCGCGTTTCCAAATGCCGCACCCGTGCTTATGAGCAGCGTGGACAGGGGCATTCACGAAGCATTGAAACAGCTGGCACCGGAAGGAGCCGTCAGGGAGTCATCCTTATCCACGTCGCTTACCAGGAGCTGGGATCCACCGGCCTTGTTTCCCAAGCAGATACCCGCTCTACTATTTCAGCGATCAGAGCGTGGCAAAGTATCAATCAACAAGGAATTCAGCAGCACCGGGAGCAAGCTCGGCAGCGGTCGTAATCGTGCCCTGATGCACAATTTTTGGATTGGGTCGCGAGCTGACGGGAGTGGCAGGGCAGTTCAACGACGTTCAACGATGCACCGTTTGTCTACGTCCACGATTGATCCGCCTCCTAACATTCCCGACACACTTGATCTCAATAGTCTGCAATGCGCACAGGACATGCAGTTCAGTGAGAGTGACAGCAGCACGCTTGCGTCCCCCGGGTCAGACGTCAGCCGCGGGCTGGCCTCGCGCAGATCGCGCCGGTTGTCCATCGCTGTCGCCAAGCATGCGAAACGGGCGGAAGACATCGCCGGCGACGCGTTGCATGGCTTAATTCCAGCCGGATCGCCACCGGCGAGCCCAGCACTGGCTGCACCATCACCTTCCAACCACCGCCTTCAATCTGTATTTGCACCCTCCACTTGTCAGCAGATGGGATACGACAATGATCTCCTCTGGTCGAACATGGCACAGCGTAGGGGCATGGCGCAGGGCAGTGGCGCTGGGCCTGGCTTGTTTGCCTACGATTCAGCACTACCAGGGCACCAATCACTCTCTCTGGACGATGAATTCATTCCTGATGAGGTGCCCGACGAATCAGGTGCCCTGGTAAAAGTGCCGCGCGCTGCTGCCCAGCCATGCGAGAACGTCCCAATGACAAATCATGGCCTGGTCCATGCTGGTGGAACGCCTGCACATCAGCTGCAAAACCGCGCAGCACATTCGCGTCACAGCCAACCCCACGTCAGCCAGCGGGGCGAGCTATCACCTGCACGCAGCGTTACTGCAAACCCTTCCAACTCGGCCGCGCAAACCCACCAGTGGTCCGCGCCGCCACCTAATGCTGGGCCGCTATCGCGGTACAGGCAGGATGCTCGTCAGCAAAGCCAGCCTGCGAGTGCTGATAGCCATGCCACCAACATAACCCCAAGGCCGCTGATAACGCTCGAGGTTGGCCTGCTGTTCGGCGGCATCTGTGTGCTGCTCCTCAACATGTTGGTGATGCTGGCCCTCGTCGCGCATTGCAACGCACTCGCTCGCAAGTGAACGAAATCACGCCACCCGTGACCCGTGCTAGTTAACTGCTAGTTGAAGGCTGACACGTCTGGTGCACTGGAAGCTGGAGCTTCCTCCGGGTTGCAGAGACAAGGCAGGGCTGGTTGTTGTCGTTGTTGTTGTTGTTGTTGTTGTTGTTGTTGTTGTTGTTGTTGTTGTTTACATGGCCTTCAGTCCAGGGCGGACTGGTCAGCTGGGGCAAGGGAGGGAGGGAGGGAAAACAATCAAGGCAGGGCTGGTTGTAATCACCAACTTTACCCGCGGTTGCTAAAACACGAGGACACGAAAATAGTCAGGGATACTAGCCATGCGAGCCATGCCAGGCTTTACACTAGCATAGCCATGCATCAAGCCGACAAGCGTGGCGAAATTTCTGGCGCTTTAGTACTCTAGCGCACTGCTGCTACATCACCAGAGTAGTTAGAATGGCTCAGATGGTGTATGTGAACTGGGTAAATGACTGCATCACAGCATGGTCTAGCATGGCTTTGTGCATGGCTTGCATTCCAAGATCCGGCAAACTGTAATGAGCCTGCGCTCATGACACCCTTCAAAGTGCGCTAAACTACACTGAATTTTTTTGTAGAGTGGGCATGGGCTTTCTGTTAACCCATTCGACTTTTGCCCATGTGCCGAGAGGCTCGCCCAGGCATAACATTGCAGTGACACCTGTTGCAAAAGGGCTTGTTTGCTGTCGGGTGGCCAGGTATCTCGTATACAGTAGCTGGTTGAACTTTTCGCATGCAAAAGCCTTGGCAGCTCGCCTTCATAACTGCAAGACGCCTTGGAGTTGACCATGCCTGCTCAGGCTGCAAACTTGCAATCTTGCTCAGCTGTAGAAGCTGCGTTGCCGCAAGGTATGGGGCTCCAAGCTGTTAGTGTTGGTTGCGACTCAAGCCATACTGTCATGTTGCGCTTACCTTAGTCCCGAATTTCAACCCTTTCTATGCTTCCAAATGTGGGACTAAGTGTCACAAGCAGATGCCAGGCTTGCTGAGGTCACCTTTTGTCACAAAGAGCAAACTGTCGTGTGCCTTTTGATGGTACAGCTTCATTCATATTACTGCACAAGATGTTACCGCTCCACCGATGGTACTGCTTTACGATGATACTACTTCAAATACTTGCCGGACAGGCTGCTGATTGGGAAGTCAGGTGTACGAGGTGTGGGAGCCGGAACAAAAACTGGTTTGCTAGCAGTTTCTCAGTTTCGCGATTCGTATGGCTTAACTCAGCTTAAGACAGTAGTAGCTATGCCTTTGATTGCCCAATGAGCAAACTCAAATAGCTGCACCACCGGGTTTCTTGAGCAGACTACAACAACTCATTTCAGTGGTGTGATAGTAGCAACGCAGAAGCGTGTTTGGTGCGCCCAAATGATGCTGTGTGAGGGTTTTTGCTTGCGTCAGAGAGCGTGAACGCTTGAGAAGAAAGGACGGTTACTGTTTCCTACGCCACCACCTGCTTGCATTAAATGATGCGGATTCTTTTGGCATTTGCAGCTCTTTTGAGCTCGGCAACCGTTGACGCATGGTCAATCTTGACTTACAGCAATCTTGACTTGCGCTTTGTCCTTGATGATTTTGCGCCGTCTTTTTTAGCTTTGTCAGTTTTTGTGCAGAATCAGTAACAGCGTGCGGTCACATCCAACTACTTCGACCTGTGTGCCTTATTGATGTTGCACAGTTTGTGCGTCTTATCTCATTGTCTTTTCACCTTATCTTGCCTCATTGGTGTTGTACTTTGTGAGCAGTGACAGCATGTGATCACAGTTGCATGCAAATGATAATGTGCACGCTTGGTACTGCTGTGCAACATATCAATATGCCCAAGTCAGGATCAGCAATCTTATGTTGCAAAACATGTGGCAACTAATCTCTGGAACTTTTCTGCAGCTGGGCTCTGCAAAGCCGCCCCTTGCTACCCCTTGCTGCCTTTGTAATAGTAGTGTTGCTGTGCAGTATAAAAACGCCTTTTGAGAAGATTTGGACTGTTAGAGCTGCCTTGTCCTTATTTGGTGCTCCTCCTTTGCCTTGTGAAACTTAAGTCTTGTCTCAACCTTTCGTTTTATTTTGACCCATCACTCTTGTTTTCATTGTTTCCACTTTTTTCAAGTCAACCTCAGCAAATTGAGACAAGATTAGTGCCTTTGTTCCGAGCTCTTGTCTGACAACTGGTTGCGCTTCCTGACAAACACATAAGCAAGTTGATCGTTTACTCGTGACTAATGGTTTGCTGTAGAATCCGAAAAGAGCGAGCTATAGGTTTGTTCAGGCTACGCATGAAATGGCCAGTGACGCTGCAGCTGGTGTGTAAGATTATTTGACACGAGCTGGCATCACACACGCGAGCCATTCTGTATTCATATGTGTGCAGCGACCAGAGACAAGCATTGGTGCGGGCATACCGTCGACTGACTGTATCTGCAAGCGCAGTGGTCTGCCAGTAGTCTTGTAATTCAGGGCTGAAACCGACTGGGGTGACACCAAGCAGAAACCGATTTGGCATCGTTTCAATGTTTCAGCCTATCACAGCCTGTCACAGCCTACATATGTGTACATTGATTACATCGGGGGGGGCCCACATGCACCAAGCGCGAATGCTGGCAAGCCATGCATGAGACGCGGCCACCCAGAGGATACCGGCTTGACCTACCCTCAGCAAGAGAGAAGCAACAGTTACAATTTATTCAGTCCATGTACAGTTTTGTCACAGCCTTTTGTCATCCCACACACCATCAGCATGCCTCATACACCAGTGTACCACACACACCAGACGTACAGACAAGGAATAGCGACAGAAGCTCGATCAAACGTTCCCTGGGCACGGAGGCATATGAGGTTGACACGGCTCCAGCATGTTCGCCAGGACCATCGCTTGCTCTGTATGCTGCAGATGTGCAGATGCTTACACCCGGGAAGCCGACAGCTAATGGCAAACACTACTCCAACAGCGCTGATACTGAAGTGGGTTACAGCAGACAAGTCAGAAGGCTGCATCAAACACCAACACCTGAGCGCTGCAGCACCTTTGCGGCTACCTGGATGATCTGCACAGGCAGTCACCACAACACAGCAGCCAGGAAACCAGCTTACGCACCCAACATGCCACCAGCTCATCAATGCAAGCCAGGCACCACTTGAATAATTGAAACTCTTGTCTGATCCTTGTATACTCAATAACAGCGGTTGATGAAACGAGCAGATTGATTTGCCAGTCAAAGGAGTTCATGGTCATCCACAGCTGTTGATTCACAGTTGACCAAAGGTCGTGCAAAAAAAAGAAGTTTGCCAGTTCTGGGACAGTTCTTGTGTGAATAGGTCTGTATTACCGCCAGGAACCATTGTGTGTCAGTCAACATGTGTATGTGTGCGTGTCATTCGGTTGGGTTGAACAGCGGAGTGAACATCGCGTGTTGTGGTAGACGGTGCACTGCCACTTCTGGGACAGC
>QAXH01005311.1:10639-21379 GCA_004335635.1 Chloromonas sp. AAM2
GCGGATGCGGGGACGGACATCCCTGGGCCTGATGCTGTGGAGGCTTTGGAAAAGAAGCTGAGGTGCATGCCTCGTGGAGAGTTCGCCACCATCGCCACCGTGGTGTCTCTCTTCTCACGCAACCTCTGCGTCCAAGGCATCAAAAGGGTGAGCACTGGCGCACTACTAATCACACCTGCCGAGGAACGCACTGCAATGGCCTGCCCGCTTTCATTCGCTCTGCCTTGCAATGCATACAAACACACATTGGTGTACATCTCTACCTGACTGTCATGGCTCTCAATTCCTGCAAAGAATACCATCACAAAGCATCGGTGCCAGTTTTGCTTCTCAGCTGTGCATGTGTCCATCTTTGTGATGAGTAGTAATTAAGATTTCAAACAAAAAATGCATGCATTGTGTTGCTCCAGGACCTGGCCCATGACATGGTCTTCAAAAGGGCACTGCTGGCCTACGGCTCACTGACGCATGTCATGGTGGCGCGCAACCCCAACGGGACCATCAAGGGCTTTGCCTTCGCGGACTTCCTGCGCTCGCAGCATGCCGAGGCGTGAGTGCATGGGTCCACCCGTAATCCCGGATGGAGGCGTGGGATAGTCTTGCCCCAGTAGCACCAACAGTTGTTTCAACAGCTGCGTCAAACGTTTCCAGTTTTAGGGACTGGTACCCCTTGTGCATTTTAGGGACTGGTACCCCTTGAGCAGTCCAAAGACTGAAGGTTGCCCCTGGGGAGGTTGCGCCTGTGAAAGAGTTGATGTTGTGTCTTGCCTCTGCGTGCAGTGCGGTGCATGGCTTGAACGAGGTCTTCCACCCCGATTTGGGGCACCTGCACGCGTACCTGAACAACCCGGCCAAGGGCATGGACGTGCGCAGGCCCGCGGTGGGCAGCGTGGCCGCGGCAAAGGCGGCCATGGGAGGACACGGGCGCGGGGTGCTGGGGGCTCACCCTGCGGCCGGGGGATGGATGCCAGGCGCACCAGGTTTGTGTGTGTGTGTGTGTGTGTGTGTGTGTGTGCGTGTCATCATTACCATCATCATGACATGGCTCGACATGGTCTAACCCACGGTGCCGTAGGCCAACCAAAGAAGGTGCAAGTGCACTGACCTGGCGGCATACTTGTGGTTGTCTGGTAGCAAAACGCAGTAGTACGGTATGAGCTGCTGTGCCACTCAGGTACACCACCTGTACGCCATCTGATTGTACATCACATGTAGTAAATTAATTGTACAACTTGACGTGCATCACGTGTGTGCCATCTGATCGTACAACACCACCTGTACGTGCCTGTGCAGGTCGCCCGGCATCTGGACCCGGTCAGTTCAGGCCGGGCTTCACGCCATCAATGTCCGCCCGACCCTTCATCCCCTCTGAGCCGCCCAGGCCGCCCCCAGGGCCCCGGCCGCCAAGCGTCCAGCCGCCACCCCTGACCATCAAGCAGCTGCGGGCCCAGCAGCAGGTAGGTGTGTGCGCGTGTGCATGCGTCTGCGTCTGTCGTTCTACATCTGTGTCGTCGCACAACTGAAAAAGATGATGGTGTAAACATCAACCACGCATTCGAGGATGAAGCATGTCTCGCCTGACCATGACATGTATTCAGGAGTTAGTCTGAGAATAGTCTGTGGGGTTCATGATAGCAAGCATCCATGCATCAACATCCTGTGGCGTATGATCAGCAGAAGTGATGAAATGAAAGCGTGTTCGTAAACTGTGCCTCCAAAACACACGTAGGTGCAGCTGCAGCAATATGCGGCTGTGCAGCAGGCAGCGGCTGAGGCAGTGGCTTTCCAGGAGCAGCAGCGGGCCATGATGATGCAGCAGCAGGCGTGGGAGCAGCAGCAGTTCGTGGAACAGATGGAACACGAACAGGCCATGATGATGCAGCAACAGGCCCTGCTGCTTGAGCAGGAAGAGGCAATGATGATGCAGCAGCACCAAGCCATGATGCAGCAGCAGCAGCAGCAGCAGGCGCAGGCAGCGCCACGGATGTCACTGGTAGCTCGCAAGAAGCTGGAAATGCAACAGGCATCACAAGGCGGTGGGGCTGGGCCCAGCTTTGACTGGTCTCAGGACGGGTTGGGAGACATAGCAGGCTACCAGCAGCAGCAGGCCGCAGGATATGCAGTGTATGGTGCTGAATGGGCTGCTTATGCTGCGGAGCAGCAAGGTGGTAATGCTGCACCTATTGCACCTGCTGCAGCAGCTAGTGCTGCGTCAGTCGGTGCCATTGCTGCAAAGAAGCAGGAGCAGCAGTTCGCTGCTGGTAGTGGAGGCTGGAATGCAGCTGCAGCTGGCCAGCAGCAGGTTGCACCGCCTGCACCTGGTCAATGGCATGGAGGCCAGCAAGCACCTACTTGGCAGCAGCAGCAGCCACAGCAGCGGCAGCAGCAGCCAGCTGCTCCAGGTGCAGGTACAGCCCCGCTGGCAGCCAGGCAACAGCAGCCAGCTGGTGCGGCCCAGGTCCCACCGCCAGCGGCAGCTGGTATGGGCGGGCCTCAAGGCGCTCATCATCCCCAACTATACCCACCAGCCGCAGCACCAGCAGACGGTGCAGCCTCCTACCCATCCTCGTATCCAGGCTATGCTGCTCCGCAGGGCTGGGCCCAGCAGCACGCCGCCGCTGTGCAGCCACCTGCCCAGCCCCAGCCGCCAGCTGGCCCAACTGGCGCACAGGCCAGCGGTGCAGCACCTGCTGCGTACAAACAGCCTGCCCCAGCGCACCTACCTCCCCACATGCAAGCCCCCGGCCCCCAGGCTGCTCCTGCATTCAGTCAAAACCCTGCATCCTACCCTGCCACATATCCTCCGGTGTATCCAGTTGCCGCCCCACAAGCAGCTGCAGCTGCACCGTATTCACAACAAGCAGGTGGCTACGCACAGCAGCCAGCCGCACCCGCAGCAAGCTATGCGGCCCAGCAGTACATGGCTGACCCCAGGCAGTACGCACAGCCACCACCTGGGCAGTACGCCCCGCCGCCATATGGGCAGCCGGCACCTTCCTACGGCCAGCAGCCTACAGCCGCCGCTGTTCCGCAACCGGCGGCTCCTGCAGCAGCGGGATGGCCCCAATACACAGCGGCACCTGCTGCCGTGCCTGCTGGCGGCCAGCCTACTCAGTCATATGCATATCCACCCCAGGCTTACCATGGGTACACTCAACAGCAGTACGGGCAGACAGGGCAGGCGGGGCAGGCACAGGGTGGGGCGGCAGCCTATCCAGTGGCGCCTTACGGCTACCAGCCGGCGCCCGCTGCTGCGGCCCAGCCGCCCGCGAACCGTGCGCCCTACACCACCAGCGCACCACCAGTCAAGCGAGGGCCTCCAGAGGTGCGATAAAGACGGGACCTTTTGTGTTGTCTTGCTGATGATCAGAGTAGTACCTGCGGCGCCTACATCGAGTTTTATTGCTTGCCTAGGAATTCGAGGTGCCTGCACAATGCTGGTCCACCGGCCTTATCATCAGCCTGTGATGTCGCATTGGTGTTATTCCAGGGTAAGCTCATCAGCTTGAAGCCGTAAGGCAGAGGTTGTGTTCACGTGTGATGTCGCATTGCCTCTCGTCCCATCTCCTAAGGAATAAGTAAACAAACATACAATCATGAACTGATAATGCGCCGCAGGTGGCTGGCCAGGCCGGTCCTTCCAAAGTGCAGCGCACGGGCTGACTTGGAGCTTCCTTGGCTGCTGCAGCATGATGTCTGACGGTGGGGCTGATATGTGACCAGTTGGATATCGTGAGGCTAGATCACCGGGGCATCAATTGTTGGCGGTGTCTTTGTATTCATTCTGCATCCATTCACTTACATTAGGGAAGCCGCCACAGGACTCGAAATGGGACAAGCACCGTCCTGGCCCACCCAGAGTAAGAGAGCAAAACGAGTGCAGCGAACGATGTGGCTCAAAGGATCGGCAAGCGCGCTAGCAGTAATGGTCACAAGCACTGGCAGGGCCCAGGGCGAGAGGTACAGTGAGAAGAAGGATGAAGCTACACCTTCGTGTTCTGGCAGATGTAGCCCATCCGGTGAGGAAAGCTTTGGAATGCATTGTTGGACCATTTTGTTGTGTGTGTTTCAGGACGGTCGTCAGGTGCTGCATGCAGTATGAGCATTTGTTTTCTGGTTCAATTGTGCCATGGGCTCTTTTCGCTCCATCTCATCTGTCACTCACATTGATCTTTCCAGGTAATGTCTTGATGCAGGTCAGGGGTTAGTTGGTTTACTTTGTGCAGGGTCAAGGGCTGTGACGATGGGTAGTTGGTGTTCAATTGGTGAGGGCTCAGTGATCAGTACTAGGGATGCTTGTGAAGGTAGGGTTGGTGGGGGTTCAAAAGCAGCAAGATCAACGTCAAAACAAGCTCGTCATGTGTCCTGCCTGGTTGTGGTCATTTGCCTTGCATTATGTAACCTTCTTATACAAGACTTTCTCTGGTAACAAAACCAGCAGGTGGTCAGCTCAAGTGCTGCCAAGCCAGATGTGGTAATTGATGTGAAATCACGTCTTATGTCTTGTGCAGATTAATCTTGTGCGTGGTTGTACCTTGGTCCCCCAACCACTGCGCCAATGCTTGAAAGAATACTATTCCACATGTGGGTCATGATCCTGCGATATGTGACAATTGTATGGCAGCAACCACCACATCAAGTACACAATTACTTGGGTGGCCAGGCCGGTGGTGATGATGAACTTAGTCAAGACCCAGGCAGGCAGCACAATGTGTGCATCACAAACATGTCCAGGCTGGCCAGTTCATCTGTCAGCAACAGTTCAGGCAAAGATTGTTTTTTTAGTTACAATGGATCAAACACTTGCTCCAGTGGCACCAGCACTAATCTTCGTCATGCCTGCACAGCTCAAGATTGTTTTTCTACAGTATCAGAGTACCATGCATCATGGGCTTATGTACGGTCAATAACCCGATTAAAAGCACTATACAAATAAAATGGAATGGAATCATTGTTCAGCCCCTAAAAGAGTACGTTTACATACACTGGCCCTCCCAGCTCTGACAGCCATGAACACGTGTCCTGACCCAACACTGTACATGCAGAAGTTTGGGCACGCTTGCTGTCTCAGTTGCTGGCTAGCCGGTTGAAGCGGTAGCTGGGGTCTGATGCCTCCTCAGGCAGACTTGCATCTGGCGATTTGAAGACCTGCAGACGCAGCATGCAAGGACAGCTCGGTCATCCTCTGCTTCATATGGTGATTGCATGCAAGGCACGGCTGCAGCAATTATATACTTCATGTGGTAATTGCATGCAAGGCACGGCTCCGGGAATCATATGCCTACGTTTGACAACTTGTACCAGAAACAACAGGTTGTCCACATCACGATTCAAGAATGGCTTCCATTATCCTGGCAATCTGACACTGCTGGGTCACAGTCAGCAGATGTGAAGGCAGCTGTATATCAAGTACTACTATCACGGTGTGTTCACACGTATGTTGCATGGGTTGGATACCCTCCCTTCATGTAAAGGCTCACCTGGGAATCCTTGCCGGTCTTTTTGGTTTCTTCAGCAACCTCACGCAGTTTCTGCCTGCGAGCCTCCTTACTGCATTGCGTGTGGCCGGGCACAGATGTTACGACAGATACAGACACACGCTGTAGTCAAGCTGGCTGCACATCGAAAGGGCACCAAGCATAGACACAGGCATGGATTGGGCGAGGGCGATGAAAGAATATGACTCTGTGGGAACATAGCAGGAGTCAGAACAAGGGCAACCACGTGAGAGGTGGTGCATCGCCATGTCATTAATTGATTGTCAGCCCGGCAAACTGTGTACTGGCATAGCCTAAGCTGACTGCAATGTACATCCAGCACTCACTCTGCTTGAGCCTTTTCCGCGTCTCTTGCCATCGCAGCTTGTGCAGGCACTGTAACTAAGAAAGCTGTCTGTAGCAAGAGACCCCTGTGTAGACACATGAGCAAACATGCGTTAAGACCTACAACGCCAGTTCATCCAAAGGCTGTTGAGCGCTAGACAAGGCCAGCAGGTTTGCAGGTGTGCCATGCCTGCGGAACCTCTGATGAACAACGGGAGCCAAAAATGCGGCATGGTATGATCTGGTCAAATCCGGCGTTGGCGTTGGAGAGGCATCACGGCATCAAGGGCGATCGGTCATCGAAATCCAAGAATGTGTGCAGTAACTAAAAAGATGGTGCATGAAAGCGCTTGTGGCTTGGCTTACAGCGCGCGGGCACGAGAAGTTCCCACCTTCGAGAGGCCACTGGTGGAGGGGCCGCAGTGTGTGGCTTAGCTGTGCAAGCTCCGATTTTGTTTGAAGTCAGCATCTTGGTACAGAGAGGTGTTATCGCTGAAGACCAGGACAATGGCAATGAGCACGGCAGAAGTTCGCGAGCGTAAATGCCGAAAGATCGTTTCTGCATCATACTGTTCACACCAAGCAAATCATCAACCATTGCTGTATAGGCACTCACGCACGAACCTCGGCGACGAGTTCTGCGAGCCATGCAAGTCCTGGTGATGTGTATGTGCGAACCTCGCTCGCAATGCTTGTCGTTTGACACATTGGCCTGGGCGCAGTTTCTCAAACACCTTCCAGTACCGCCACCTTCGTGACAACTAGGACTCCACCATAAGGCCCACACCTCTTGTAGAATTGTCTTTAACCAACGAGTTCATGGATTTACTTCCTGATTGACTGCCTAGATTTGCTTTCAGCGTGACGGGTGACACGTTGATAGAGACAGTTCCAGGTGCAACTCCTCCATGCCGTCCTGGTATCCAATTTCCAGGTCCTCAGCTTCTAGAGCTCAACAAGGTCTTGACTGATATCATCAACAAAGGCTTGATCCTTTTGAACGCAAGGAACGAGGGCGACATAAGGCGAATAAAGCCTTTTGTTGAGCTCTAGAAGTTGAGGACCTGCAAGTTGAATACCAGCAGTGGCACCTGTAACAGTCTGTACGACGTGGTCAAACAGACCTGGCTGGAGGCATACCAGGCAATTCATCAGGGAAGGGTTTTGTGAACACGTGGATTGGAGGCGTGACACCTACAGGCGTGACAAGAAGTCTGGGCCTGGAAGGCGGGGAGTCCAGAGAATCAGGAGAGTCATTTTGCAAAAAGAAAAGTGACTTTTGTCACCACAGCCCTTTATACAGCCACCGAGTCACCAGATCAGAGCCTTGCCAGCAGCAGTTTGTTCTCACCCGACACGCCCTCATCCACGTACCTCACCAGGCACACATGCCGACCCTGCTTGTCCGCCCCTTGCACCGCCACCCGCTCAGACAAAGAGCCCCAGCTACCCGCTTCACCATCGACAGTGGTCCCTCCTTGCTGCATGCCTTGGCTCGCATCGCCTGGTGGCTCTAGCCCCAGCTGCTCGCAGAGCCACAGCAGCCGGCCCCTATCAATCAACATCTTGCACATGGCACCGATCTGCTGCTTCACCTGCCGATCCATGCCAAGCACAGGGTCCCAATCACCGTGAACCTCAGCCGTTGCGACCCTTTTGCTTTCTTGCTCAGGGCAAGCCAGGGCAGGACCCGCCCTATTCCGTTCCTTGTGACGGCTTCCCTCATGTACACGACCACCCTCCACCTCTGCACCACCGTTGCCAACCCCGCTGTCTGGCAAGTCATTCGCAAACCCATCCACTTCCCGGTTGCCACCAACAGCTTGCTGACCCACGGTTCCACAAACCACATCAGCAGACCTGGGGCGTTTCCCGCACGCAGCTTTCGCCTCCCGCTTGCCACCAGCCGCATCAACCCTAGTCTCAGCACCCTCGGGCAAACTGTCAGTGGTACCAGGAATCTCTCTGCCCTCCTCCAGAGATCCAGGGGCGGTTGAAGCTTCACGCTGCATGTCACTCTTGCTACACTTCGTTTCATCACCATCACACTCCATGTCACACTCGTTATCACACTCTTCATCGCCCGCTGCAGGTGCCTGGCCGGGCGGGCAGTCGTGGCCACACAACGCCCAACCTGCACAGCGCCCCACAATCATCACCGGTGACCGTATCAGCCATTTATCCAGCATCTAACCGACTCAGATAAGTGCGAGGAACCTATGAGAGACAGACGCAAACTGAAAAGAAAACTGCTGCAAAAAGAACACAGAGTCATGGCCTTGTGTGGCCCAGCCACTTGGCAGCCGTCAGACCCCGCTGTGCAGCCTCTGTTACCATGCCCACCTTCAAGCAAATATGTCGTGCTATCCGGTGCACCTTTACCTTGCCCTGAGCCTGCGTTCCATGTCCTTATAACCTGATTTCCCCCCATGCATGATCACACATGCCACACCCACCTGTCATCCAGCTGATGATCTCAAACTCGGTAGGAGTGAACCCCAGGCGACGAAACAGGCGCTTGCCCACGTATGATCGCCACCCACACCTGCACATAAGTACAGTAAAGCCAATGGTGACTGTGGAGCTGCTGGAGATTGGTTGTACATTGCCTGTATACTATTACTACTCTTACCACACGCACACCCCTCACACTAGGAGTCTCGCACGTCTTGCACGCCAACCTTCTTGATACACAAAACAGTGTGTTCGACGTTGCGTCGCCTGATCCAGATGCAATCCAGGCTCCCTCCTGACCAAAAAGGTGAAGCCAAAACATGTAGATGTTTACAACTTGGAGCCCCGAGATGGCCCCACCTGTGGTGGCAGCAAGTGGCAATGGCCAGACCCCGCAGCCCCCTGCCCTGAGCCTGGATGGAGAGGCCTGTTAATGTTTTGGCTGCCTTGGCTGCGTATTTTGTTGTTGTCTGTGGCGCTGTGCTGCCGTCTGTGAGATTGCCTTGCCCTGGTGCTGCCTGGCTGCCAGCGTTGGTTGAAGACGGTGGTGGGCATGTGGCGCTTGGGTTGCTCGCGTGAGGGTGCCTGTCAGGGGTGCCATGCACACATCGCACCACAGCTCGCAACCCGTAGTCTGTCGCAGCACCACACAAATGCTTTGCCAGCATAGCCCACGGGCGGTGTCCTGGCGCACCCCCAGCGGTACCAGCAACACCAGCGGTACCAGCAGTACCAGCACCACCAGCGGTACCAGCGGTACCAGGTGAACCGGCAGTACCAGCTGCAGAAGGAACGCTGTGAGTAGCAATGGTGCCTGCTGCATCAAGGCCGGGCTGTTGTGGCTGCGGTTGTGACGGTTGTGACGGTTGCAGAGCGGGAATGCGGTGCAGTGCCAGGTCCTGCAGCAAGCCGGAAATAGGAGGCAAAAGAAGTCTAAACCACAAGCGCAGGACTCACCCATGCGGATGAACTTGGTTCGTCTTATCATCCAATTTCAGGACATCCGCATAGATGCAGGCTTCTGCACAATAGACCAGAGCCTGATGTACCAGCCATGAGTGTGGTCATGTGCCGCAGCAATTGCCTCATTATCTGCATGAAGGTTTTGCTCGCTAAGTTGGTGTGAGTACGATCAACACGATCATGAGCTCGATCTGGTGTTCTTCGACGTACCAATCTTAACAGAACACGTGAAGATCAATTGGAATGCATGCGTGCCCTAACTTTGTGTCTAACGTGGTTTGCAGTCAGGATAGATGGTCAGGATTAGACGAGTTGGACTCCCTCCCTGTATGTGATTTCTTGAGGGCACACAAACTCCCTGCATGTCACAGTATGTCCCACCTTGAGGTCTAGCTTGATGCGGTGCAGCTCCAGGTGGCGCATGTAACGGTCAGCCTGCAACGCCAACACTGGAAAGGCTCAGGATAGGCTGGTTTGCGTACTTCAACCCAACCTACGTGTGGTAAATGCTCTGGGCCATTGGTCCGGGGAAGACGGCTCAGCAGGGCTAAGAGCGGGAGGGTAAACAAACGTGTGCCAGGGGCCAAGGTATCAGGGGCATCCCATGCACCCTTTGCACGGTGTTTCTAGGCCAACATCCAGACTCCCTGTTCTGCCACGACGTGTATTAACCACGTGCTGGTTCCTTCCCATACGGCTCTTGGCTGCCGTCAATTTTTTCTATCCCCTTCTTCATTACATTTTTCCATTACCTTGGCCTTGAATGCCGCCCTGCAGTCCACCAGCACGGCTCCTGACGCGCCTATCATGTGCCCGGGAGCCGCAGCGGCCATCCCCGTCAGCGTGCCCTTCCCCGCACCCAGCTCGACAAGCAAACCATGACCCGATGACCCTGCTGCTGCCGCTGCTGCTGCTGCCGCTGCTGCTTCCTCTGCCGCTGCTGCTGGCCCTGTACCTGCCTCTGCATCTGAAACTGCTGTTTCTGCTGCCTGGATTTTATCCGCAGGGCTGGGCCGAGTGGCTGCAGGTGTAGCTTGCTGCGTGCTGGGTTTCGTGGGTGGGTGTGCCAACGGAAGCACACCCAGACGCATCAAGTGACCTGCAAGCACGCCGCACACACATGGCATCGGCACATGCTTGCAATTCGCCCATGCCCAAGCCTTGACCGCCTGGGAGTTGGGCTTGACCGCTCGGCCTGCTTGCTTATGCCCCTTGCTTATGCCCTTTGCTTATGCCCCTTGCTTACGCCCCTTGCTTACGCCCCTTGCTTATGCCCTTTGCTTATGCCGTTTGCTTATGCCCTTTGCTTATGCCCTTTGCTTATGCCCCTTGCTTATGCCCCTTGCTTATGCCCCTTGCTTATGCCCCTTGCTTATGCCCCTTGCTTATGCCCCTTGCTTATGCCCCTTGCTTATGCCCCTTGCTTATGCCCCTTGCTTATGCCCCTTGCTTATGCCCCTTGCTTATGCCCCTTGCTTATGCCCCTTGCTTATGCCCCTTT
>QAXH01005311.1:21507-45903 GCA_004335635.1 Chloromonas sp. AAM2
TGCTTATGCCCCTTGCTTATGCCCCTTGCTTATGCCCCTTGCTTATGCCCCTTGCTTATGCCCCTTTGCTTATGCCCTTTGCTTATGCCAACTGGTGTCCTCTTTCTTCCTTTGTTCCTTCCTTTCTTCCTTTCTTTCCCAATTTCCTTTCTTTCCCAGTCTTGATCAATTCGCCAGCAGCAGTAGATCTGCTGCCAGGATTCACATGGTCAGCTGCCGATACCAATGATTGAGCAGTGCCTTGCTTGCAAAAGCAGGCAGCCCGTGGGAATTGTTTTTGTTCATGTGTTCTGCTTTGTTCACTGACTCAGGACTGACTTTCTTCATCATTTCCATCAAGGTACTGTGGCCCTGTCTGCTCGCACCAATGATGGACGCTGTCTGCCTTCCGTGCTTAGCGCCGCTGGCCGACCCCTGCTGCAGTGCCAGTGCGGCCTCCAGGCAGGGCGGCAGCAGCTCAGCGAGGGGGGGACCGGTCACACCACACACCTGGGGTACACAAGTAAGTGACGGTGCAGAAGGTTAGGGTTAGCGTGCCAGGAGAGCACCATGCAAATCTGTGTCGGCACCGGCTGATCCCGAGTGAATCGCTAGTAGAAATGCCAGTTTCAAACTGCCAGACAGGACTGGTCTGACATCCCATATTCCAGCCGTGGGTCCTACTAAGGCACCTGAGTGTATGACAACAGCGGCTACCGCTGCAGGTGAGTGGTGGGAACGGCTACTGTGGTCGGGTGATTGGTTTGGAGAAGTAAGGCAAGGGAGTTTGTGTGTGTCACGTACTAGCAGTAACCTGTACTGCTGGCCCGGTTCGGAAGTGGCGTGCCATGCGTTCCATGCAGGAGGGGATGAAGCATGGGCCGAGTACATGCCTGTCGACCAATGTTATGATCTGAGCTGGTAGCCCTGGAGCCACACACGTGGTCATTCCTTTCCATTGCCGAGCATTCCTAGCCATTGCTATTTACATCGACAGTAGCAATTGCAATTACAGGTTCCCTAGAAGCAATCCGACCCTGCCGTAGAAAAGTAGCAAATCTACGTCTACGTCCACGTGTACGTATATGGGTACAAGCGTTGAACTCTACATACACAACCCCCGTCATACCTGCTGATATGCATTATGAAAATCACACGCTGAAACAGACGCGCAGACACACAGACGGATAGACAGACACTCACACACACACACACACACACACACACACATGCACACACGCGCACACACCACACATATCTACAAACTGCACACACCTACCTGCTGATGTGCGTTGTGCACACGCTGGGTAAAGGCCATGAAGCGCTCTTGCCCCATTTCCTTTGCTGCTGCCGCCCGCATGGCCGCTCTGCCCGGTGCAAACGGGCCAAGGCTGGTCTGGGCTGCGGATCCAGCGCCAACCGCACTGCCTGCAGCAAGGAAAGTTGCCTTGTTGTTCTTGTTGCATAGGCCTCAGTACGGACAGGACTGCTCAGTCAGGCCGAGGTAAACCAATGGTCGCCTACTGGTCACCTCTGAATCGTAAACAACAACAAAGTTGTGCCAGGCGCACTGGCTGGGCCACTGGTGCCTCGCCTTTGGAGAACATGTGCACAAACAAACAAACAAACAAACAAACAAACAAACAAACAAACAAAGGAGTAAGTACAAGTAAGAAACACCTCGAGGGGTGGCCACCACCATTACCAGCGCGCTGTGTCATAATTCCCTTCACTTGTAGGTTGAACGGGTCGGGCTCCCTCCCCTAATGTGAGCATACAGGAACACTACCTATGTACTCGTTCACAACAGCAGAAGAGCCGTCCACACCCTGACCTCCCCTTAGCAAGGCTTGCTGTCTTGCAGACATTGCCCTTCCCAACGATGGTGACAGGAGGGGTGTTGGGTTTGGGACCTGCAGCTTGACTACCTGTGGCGTGTCACGTTGACTTACAATTCGTGCCGGATGTGCCATCGTGATCGGCAGCTCCTGGGTGCGGCAGCGGCAGTGCATCGTCGTCGCTGCCTGCGTTGATGTCCAGCTCAAAGTATGGAGCAGCCTGTAGGCAGAGCAGCATACTGTATCTAGGCTGGGCTCGGGTGCACCCGAAATCCCTGGGCTCGGGTGCACCAGCGATCCCAACAGTCACTTCGACAGCTCCGTTGGAACAGTTCCAGCTGAGGGATCTGCACCTCTCGTACGGAACCGACAGCTCCGTTGGAACAGTTCCAGCTCAGAGATCTGCACCCCTCGTACGGAACCGCGCAGTCACAGGACTGATTGTCGCGCCTGAAAAAATACTGTATCTGTGGATTGCGGGTAACAGCACGGCCAGGGTGACCAAAGTGGCTGGTCGCACGTCGAGAATGGCTACACACAGCTGTCAGGGTGAGGATACAGCAGTTGCCATCATAGTCATGATTTGGTCAGTGGCCCAAGGAGATAGTCACCAGGCCATGAAACCCGGTTCTGTGACATGAGAGTAAGCTGCCTGGCCAGAGCTGCCTTGACTGTTGAAAAGACTATGCACTGCAACACTTGCAGTGTAGGTTGTCGGTGCCAGAGGCACTCGCGAGCTGCTGAGTGAGGTGTGGGCTTGCGAAATGCGTGCATGTACAACTATCCCTCGGCCTGACCCTTGACATTGCGCCCTGTTGCAGCCTGGCTGCCTTTTGCTAGGCGTGATTGACTAGGACTCCTGAACCACTGGACCTTCTTGAATCCCTTCCACTAGTCTTTGACCTTAGCTTAGGCGGCTCGTTCTTGCTTGGCCTTCAGTTGGCTCGCCATGCCTGCTTTGTTGGATGTGCTCGTTTTGCTTTCTCGCTCAGGGTAGGTCAGGGCGGTGCCCATCCCGTTCCATGTCCTGTGACGGCTTCCCTCATGCAAACACATATACTTCAAGCCATGACCACAAGCTTGAAAGATGCCCCCTTTTACCTGGGCTGCAGCTGCCTGCACAGCTGCGGGGCATCTGAGTAGGTGAGCCTCGAGCTGATCCACACCCACGGTGCTGCAATGCAGTCACATCACACACAAAAGTCCAGATCCACGTCACAAAAAACCAAAACCACATGCACACGCACATCCCTCCCAAATTCAATACTTGCTGTGGATGGGCATGACTTGCACTTAAAGGCATGCACTTAGCCATGCTGCAGAGAGGGCTCCAGGCAACTGGCATGGGTGGCTATCGCTCACTGTCTGGGGTCGGCAGGGCATGGCACACGCTCCTGACGGCCCGGCCGTTTGCGACCTTTAGCCTTGGATGGGCTTGCCCCGATCTTGCTTCCCGGGACTGTATCGACCGACTCTTCCGAATGCAGAAACAGGTGATTCCCGCAGTATCGCTGGCCGGGGCAGGTATCAAACTTGCAAAACCTGCGTTTGTTTGCTAGATAGTGGCAGCATTTGTTTGGTGGATGATTCTCCGGCGGACGGGGCTGCTCCATTCTTTCTTCTTGCAAGGTACAATGAGTCGAGTCCCCTGCAGTCAGGATTGATCACACCTAGGGTAACTGCTCGGGTAGGGTTGACTCAAACCAGAGCACCCACCTGCCAACAACAACAGACCCTTATAAATAATATCTGCATACACAGGGATGGACATCGCCTTGACTTGCCTGAATTTGTCCCAAGCAAGAAAGACGACCTGCACAGCTACATGTATAAAGCTATGCCATCCAGAGGCACACAGAACAACATGGCTGGAAATTATAACGGTGAAAGGGAGAGGGGGCCACCACCATGCGCCAGGCACTGACGCCAGCAAGGTGTGCAAAAGACAAGGCGCTTCCTGACCAACCCTGATTGGGACGCGTCGCGGAGGTGAACAAGATTCTGCAGGACAGCAGTTGACGTTGCTCTTCGAGTAGCATTTAGTTATGCCTGACTGGGCGTTGTGAGCGTTGCGTCTAACTGAGGCGCATGTTTGCGTTTCTGGAACAGTTTGGCGGGGCGAGTGAAGGCTCCAGTTGTATTACCATGCCAGGGGCATCTCTATGCTCTCAACTAGGCATGATAAGACAATGTAAAGTGGGGTGATACCACCCGTAACGATATCTCATACGAGTTGTCTTACAAAGAGGGAATGCACAACAGGAAGCACGTCCAACGCAAACATTGGAGATCTTGTTACGGGTGGTATCAGTCCACTTTACATTGGCTTTATGATTGTTTTGGCACACACCTCGTGTCTCGGCCCATGTAATGTATCACTGCATGCTAAAACAAAAGTGGTTTTTCTGGAAACACTACTACTAAAACATGTCAAGCAACTACAGCTGAGCCTGTGATCAGCTGCAAGGTTGGATGAAGGCATTGCAAAAGAATCCCGTGCTTAATGCTTTACTCACCCCATTGCTAGCCCAGCAGTTGTGCAACTTTAATGCCCATCGAGTTGACCAGGAAAATACGATGATATCTCATGCAAACAAATGAGACGCAGGCACGCCCCAGTTGAAATGCAAAAAATGACCACCATGCAGGCCCTTCAAGCCAGCGCTGTACAAATAGAGGCAAGCAGTACAACTGTAAAGCGGCAGAATTGTATGCTGCAGCATGTTGGTA
Source organism: Chloromonas sp. AAM2 (assembly GCA_004335635.1). Taxonomy (NCBI): domain Eukaryota; kingdom Viridiplantae; phylum Chlorophyta; class Chlorophyceae; order Chlamydomonadales; family Chlamydomonadaceae; genus Chloromonas; species Chloromonas sp. AAM2. Next base: position 26,055 of record QAXH01005311.1, read on the forward strand.
AGCGGACTTATGGTCCACGATGGGCCACGTGCATGTGTGCTTCCTGGTCCAGCAGCACACGAACTACCTCTGCATGGCCATGCTTTGCAGCACATCTCAGTGCTTCATCACCACCCGCATGGACATCAGCACCATGGTCCAGCAGCATATGCACCACTTTTGCATGGCCACGAAGAGCAGCTTCCCTCAGTGCTTCATCACCACCCGCATGGACATCAGCACCATGGTCCAGCAGCATATGCACCACTTTTGCATGGCCATGAAGAGCAGCTTCTCTCAGTGCTCTATCATCACCCGCATGGACATCAGCACCATGGTACAGCAGCATATGCACCACTTCTGCATGGCCATGAAGAGCAGCTTCTCTCAGTGCTCTATCATCACCCGCGTCGACATCAGCACCATGGTGCAGCAGCATATGCACCACTTCTGCATGGCCATGAAGAGCAGCTTCTCTCAGTGCTCTATCATCACCCGCGTGGACATCAGCACCATGGTCCAGCAGCATATGCACCACTTCTGCATGGCCACAGATAGCAGCTTCTCTCAGTGCTCTATCATCACCCGCGTGGACATCAGCACCACGGTACAGCAGCAAGCACACCACTTCTACATGGCCATGCTCAACAGCTCCTCCCAGGGCTGCATTATTAAATGCATGGACATCAGCACCATGGTCCAGCAGCATATGCACCACTTCTGCATGGCCACGAAGAGCAGCTTCCCTCAGTGCTCTATCATCACCCGCGTGGACGTCAGCACCATGGTCTAGCAGCATATGCACCACCTCTACATGGCCACGAGGAGCAGCTTCCCTCAGTGCTCTATCATCACCCGCGTGGACATCAGCACCATGGTCCAGCAGCATACGCACCACCTCTACATGGCCATGAAGAGCAGCTTCCCTCAGTGCTCTATCACCACCCGCGTGGACATCAGCACCATGGTCCAGCAGCATATGCACCACTTCTGCATGGCCATCAAGTGCAGCATCCCTCAGTGCTCTATCATCACCCGCGTGGACATCAGCACCATGGTCCAGCAGCACATGCACCACTTCTGCATGGCCATGAAGAGCAGCTCCCTTCAGTGCTCTATCATCACCCGCGTGGACATCAGCACCATGGTCCAGCAGCATATGCACCACTTCTGCATGGCCACAAAGAGCAGCTTCCCACAGTGCTCTATCATCACCCACGTGGACGTCAGCACCATGGTCCAGCAGCATATGCACCACCTCTACATGGCCACGAAGAGCAGCTTCCCTCAGTGCTCTATCATCACCCGCGTGGACATTAGCACTATGGTCCAGCAGCACACACACCACTTTTGCATGGCCACGAGGAGCAGCTTTCCTCAGTGCTCTATCATCACCCGCGTGGACATCAGCACCATGGTCCAGCAGCATACGCACCACCTCTACATGGCCACGAAGAGCAGCTTCCCACAGTGCTCTATCATCACCCGCGTGGACATTAGCACTATGGTCCAGCAGCATACGCACCACCTCTGCATGGCCATGCTCAGCAGCCCCTCCCAGGGCTACATTATCAGATGCATGGACATCAGCACCATGGTCCAGCAGCATATGCACCACTTCTGCATGTCCACGAGGAGCAGCTTCCCTCAGTGCTTCGTCAACATGCGCATGGACATTAGCACCCCGGTCCAGCAGCATCCGCACCACCTCTGCATGGCCATGCTCAGCAGCACATCTCAGTGCTGTATCATCACCCACATGGACATTAGCACCACGGCTGACAAGGACTTGCACAACCTCGAGTTTACCATGCCTGGTTGCATGCAGCAGCGCTGCATCCAGACTGCCATGTCGTACGGTCAGCCAGGTGGCCCACTGCTGTGGATCGGCCGCCATGGTCTGGAACGCATGCAACCAGCTCTTGCAAAATGGTCCTACAACGCCTGACTCGGCCATGATCTGCACAAGGACGTTATCTGGCACCTGACAAGCTAGCTCATACCACGTAGGACCGTGACCCGCTAGGTTGATCGGTAGTGCGCTGTCGCCCATTGCCAAGATTCGTCAAACGCTACACGTGATAATACATCTGCACGTATAGGGAAGCAGCGTAGCCACAGCCACACAGTCACAGGGGCAGACAATGATTCATTGGCAAAAAAAAGTTTGTTTGTAGCCTGTGTGCTTCAGCATGTTGGACCGTGTAACATGGAGTCCTCAAAAAATGCAAATTCCACAGATCCAGTGGCGTATTCCACCTTGTTGGACCACCAATTGCAGCGGGATGGAAATCACCGCTGGCATGGCAGCCTTCACTTCACCAAAGGCATCGCTCCAGTGTCAAGCCAGCATGCGTCTCACTGTCACTGCTCACACCCATGAAGTCGGACAGTCAGTTTTCGACGGGACACCTCATGCTAACCCCAACAAGGTATGACTGGTGGCATGACTGTGTAGCGAGTTTCACTGGCCTGTGGGGGCCAATCTGGCTTGTCCATCAGCTCCTGTCTAGCCTGGCCCAATCCTCGCCACAGCTCCCAAAGCTGCAGCCCCCACAACACACATAACCAACAGTGGTTCCTGGCGATATTGACAGGAATTGTCCCAGAACTGGCAAACTTCTTTCTTGCTCTACTTGCTCTTTTTCCCCACCTTCGCATTCTCCGACTTGTCTTCTGTCTTGTTTTAGGCCCGAAGCACACCCGTTGCTGTTGACCAGACGACAGTATGTCCGCCAATGCAACGCGCCTACATGCAGCAATCGGCCAGCTACTCGCCGACAATATGGCCTGTTGCGTCACCTCGTTTGATGCGAGCGTTGTGTCACCCCGTTTGATGTGAGTGTTGTGTCGCCTCGTTTGAAGGACAAGTTTGGCGGGGCGAGGGAAGGTTGCATTATCATGTCAAGGGCATCTCTACATGTCTCAGCTCGGCATGGCAAGACACAACTGTCCCTCTGGAGATATCGGCAACCTTGACAAATCACCAACAGCAACAACAGGTTCCAACCATCTCTATCACAGTTCAAGCATACCGGTCGCAGCCTGCCCGGTGTGCTTTGTAATACCCTCCTCGCGTGCTCACCTGATCTGGGCAAGGGCTACTGGATGGCTCACGATTTCGTCGAGTAGCAGGCCGCCCTGACAATATATGCGATTCCGAAGAATAGAAGCATGTTCGATTTCAAAAGGCAGTTGAAGGCGTTCTCAATCGCTTCGGGGTCATCGGAGACCTGTTTTCTCACGCGTGAGAAGTGAGATGGTGCTGGGCTACACAGCTGAGCCGACTGCAATGTAAGCGAGGGATTGAGTTGGCCTACGCTGTGATCTCATTTTTTAAATGAGTGGCGATGACGCCCTTAAGGCGGAGTCGCACCACGATGACGCTCCAAAGCTTTGGATGCTGTCTGGCTCAGGTCCTAAGGCGGAGTCGCACCATAATATACAAGAGCGGACAAGAGCACGACTCCAGACAAACCGAGGTGTCGACACTCGCACACAAAGGCCTCTTGTGGCGGGCAGAACAATCTCAGGGTTAGCGTCACAGGTCCTAAGGCCAGGGCAAACAGAGAATACACGACACACATCCTCTCTCAAACACCAACACTCACAACAGGACGTACAAGTGACAGGACTTTACCTCACTGTCCTGTGAAAGAAGACATCTGCGTTCAATCACCTCAAAGCACAAAAGCCAAACAACATGGCCTCCCGATCCATGCAGCTGTTGGGGTAGCAAACCCACTTTACATTGGCTTTTATGATTGTCAGTACATACTTCATCAGTACACTGAGTTACTGGGCTATGAGTGGCCTGAAGGCCCGCCAGAATACTTTAGACCACATGCCCCGTGGGAATGCCTGTAAGGTCGAATGAGCAGACGTAGAGGGGCACTCTGGATTACCTGTGGACGCGTCCGTATGCAAACTCGTACATCAATCCCCCAACATCAACATCACTTGAGGGGTGCTGGCATGGGCCAGACCCGCTCTGAGTCCAAGTCCACGTTGATGGGCGAGTCAAACAGGTCCAAATACTCCTCCAAGGTAGGGGCATCCTGAACGTGCACACACACATGCCCCACACGACACGTGAGCGGCTGTCATAAATTTGCTTGATTCACAATCTTTGCTTGCCACACACACGCACCACATGTGACCGTGCCATAGATTTGCTGGCGCCTTTATATGTCGAAATTACGTGTGACCGCACCCTTCGTCATTGTGCCACCTAATCGTCAGGTGAACAACATCATACTTGACATGTACGCCAGTGATAGCTCGTTGGGGCCTTCCAGCCAGTGTTTGTTTGCCTTTCCGTCATACCACACTCTTACTAAGGGCAGGTCAGGGTGGCACACATCATCCCTTTTGACGGCTTCCATAGTGAACGCACACATGGTCCCAGTATGGGACCACGTAGTATGGGATGGTCCTAGCACAGGATCTTGGGTTGTTCAGCATCATCAATCCGCGCATCAATCCCCTCACCTGGGCCGGCACTAGCGACAGAACGAGCTCCGGTGCTGGCATGTCGTCATGGTACGAGTCCAGGGAGGACATCCTGCGCCTAAGTTCACTCTGCAGCCAGCACACGTGTGTGTGTGTGTGTGTGTGTGTGTGTGTATGTGTGTGTGTGTGTTGTTTGACATCTGAAGTGCTTGCTTATGCATTCGGTATAGTGATCATGCACATGGCAATCAAACAGGGGCAGGCAGCACATGCAAGCCAGCAGCACACGTGCATGCAAGGCATCGGTATGTAGAGAGATCAGGGGGGCCCTGATCATGCATTGCGTGTGCCTGCGCTGCAATTGCAGACCTTCTGCTACCAAGAGTTGAACTGAGCTGGTCTAGGCAGGTGAGCCTTGACAGCACTGCTTGGCCAAGGCGCTGTTGTCAGGTGGCTGAATTGGGTGTTGATCTGGGCCAGACTTTAGAACACAATTTTGCATTTTGCTTGACCAATCTCGGTTAACTTGATTGACTGAAGACAAGTCTGCGTTGCGCTCTGATGACAAAACTGGACCAACCCAGGATTCAATTCGCTAACCAGCTTGGCTAATCAGGATTGTGACGGGATTGTGGTTACACTGGCAAGTGCTTTCTCACCTCACTGAGCCCCACCAACGCAGCCCCTATTCTCCGCATGAAGGAGTTGAGCTCAGACGCAGACTTGATGATACTGCACATGGAACATGTGCGAACAGCAGGTCAACTACATGTGCCAGTAAGCCATGCACATGGCTTACTATCAAATACAAGTGACTTGCTAGTATCGCTGCAAACGTGCCCTATCTCTCAAGCGATGGGAAGGATCCAGTGGCGGGCTGAAACAGCTCAAGAGCCGTGCTGCAACATGCCAAGGGGTGCAACACTGGACTGATAACATGGACTGCTGCAAGCAGTGACAATTAGAAGAATTCCAGTCGCTGGCCTTGACAACAGCAAGCACCAGTCTACGCTGGTCAGCAGAACCACTTGGAATCACCGACCGCATCTGGACTAGTCAATCCTAGTGAGCTTGTGTATGATGTATGGCTGCTCATTTAACTAGTATGCCTGCCGAGCTGGCATCAGAGGCCATGCATATGAACCTGGCTAGCTAGTGCATGATGCGCCCACACACACGTCGTAGTGTCTGCTGCATCCGCTGCATCTGAATGCACATGGACCTGTAATGCACATGGGGCTGTGATGCACATGGGCCTGTTATGCACATGGGCCTGTAATGCACATGGGGCTGTGATGCACATGGGCCTGTAATGCACATGGGCCTGTCTAGCTAGTGAACGAGGTATCCATGCGCACGTTGTAGCGTCTGCTGCATCCACTGTGTCTGAGACACTGGCAGAGTTGACAAAGGCTGCATGGTAGCCGCTGTAGCAGCGGGAGGGGATGTCCTCGGTGCTGCTGATCACCTGTTAAGGGGGGAAGACAGGCCACACAAGTGCGCAAGTCAATTCTGGAAGGGGAAATTTTTTGATGCATTTACACTTATTACTGTCCAGGTTGGCCCAACGCAAGACCTCGTTGTACACATGAGCAATGTGGCCTCAGTTATGTGCAGCCAAAGTAAGCACCAGATTCGCTGACTGAGAACAGCGCTGCTTGTGATGGTGTGTTTGTCGTGATTCATGCAACAGGTATGCTGCTGGTGGGGATGTTGGGCGCTTCTGAAGCGAGAGAAGGCTCCAGTTGTATTACAATGTCATGGGCATCTCCATGCTCTCAATTTGGCATGGTAAGACACAGCTGTCCCTTCCAAGAGTCCAAGAGTCCGATGATAGCCACAAGGAACTCACCAGGCCTTGCTAACACGGCTAGATTTCCCTTTACATGTGAATATCAGTGCATTCGATGTTTGCAACATCGAGTCACTTGCATGAACGTGCTTCCTGTGGTGCACTCCCTCCTTGTAAGAAGAGGAACTCAGCTTCAGAAGCACGGCTTCAGTGCCGATTCTGAACCCTATGTCCTTTAGCTAGTCATCATCAAATGCTAACATGCTCGTAACTCACCCTTGCTTCTGAAGTTTTATGCTCAGTGGCTCCTGCTGCCAATGTGTCTCGAAGCATTGACATGAGCACACTGGTCTTGCCCTGCAGTTGGTGCAAATGAAGGTGTGGCGGTGTGGTCATGTGCAAGGCATGCCCATGCCCCTGACGTGTCTGCTGGTCCACTGTGGGCTGTGTGGTGGGATGGCTGGGTGTTGGGCTGCTGTGGTGTTCGCGATGCTGCTTCTGGTAAGGCCTGATGATTGATGATTGTCGCTGCTTCCGTCTGAAAAGTGGCCCAATGATGCAGCCCCATGTTGCCCCACCGGCGTCCATGTGTCAAGCACAGAAGGGGATGTCCACCACTTTCACTACTCTCACCTCTAAAAGGTTGATCATGCATGTTGGGAAGCACAGCAGCATGCCTGTGACCTCCCCTTCCTGATAGTATTTGTCAATCAGCTTGGCGTAAAACGCTGCGGGTAGATGGTGAAGGTGACACGCACACGAACATCATGAATCAGAAAGCTCAAAGGTGAGTACGCCAGGCACAGGGCACATGCGAGGGCACATTCTGGCACCCACAACACACGTACACACACACACACACACACACACACACACACACACACACACACCCACCTTGAAGCTGGTCAACACTGGACTCTCGTTTGGCAAACTTGGCGACAAAAATGATTCTGGAGATGATGTTGGCCTGCGAGTGTCGACATGCGGTGATGTTGGCCTGCTGGGTAGGTGTGTTGTGTGCCGGTGGAAAGGCGAAGAGGGTAACCACCTTGCCGGCTTTTTGCATCTTGTCCAGGACCACATTGAGCAGCGATTCCCGGACGCCAGTCTCATAGCCAGTCTGCCGTTCAAGTTCCGTCGCCATGTCGACCCGGTGCAACTTCGATAAGGTCCTCTCAGGAGAACTTAAGTTGCAGTGGCTTCTCTTTGTGTGCTTTGGCCCTTATATCTACTCGTTGTCGCTGTACAGTAGGCATAAACCCTAGTCACTCTTCTTTTCCGCACCGTGGCAGCTTGAATCTTCACATCATCTATCCGGGAGCTAGATTCTTTACAAGCTGAGGCAATGAATGACTGCCACTCATCAACTTGTACCTTATCGTTGATTACGGTGTGATCTGGTCATTTGCTCATCAACAATGGCGCGGAGCTTTCCATTCGTTTACGTCATAGGTGCAATGGGTGCAATTGGAGCAGCTGTTTTGGCTTTGAGAGGCAACGCCGATCTCTGGGCAGCATTCAAAACTTCATTTGCTCGGACAGCTTCTAGCATGGCTGCAAATCGTGAGTGGTGTTCCGGCACAATTGTCGGCTGTTTGAAAAGGAGTTAGACAGACTATTGTCCCTGTATAGCATGCATGTGGCCACACACAGTGATGGTGCATAGGCAACTGCCTCCTACACTTTCCTGTGCAGGCATGGGCCCTGCGGGCATTCCATCTAGCCTGCCTAGACGGATTGTAGTCATCGGTGGTGGCCTGGCTGGGTGCACAGCCGCTCTAGCAGCACATGCGGATCTACTTCGGCACATACCAGATGCATTTGCGCCTATGCCACAGGCTGCAGCAGCAGGAGCAGCAAATTCGACCAACCAGCCAGACGCCACCACAGGTTCGTCATCTGCTAGTTTGATGCCATGCCCGATGGTGAAGCTGGAATAAATGAACTTGGCCTGATGCCATCATGCCTGCACTCACCTACCTTGACCAGTCAATTTGATGATCTGCTTCATGGGCTGTACTCAATCTTACCATGCTGTCATGCGTGCTCTGTGGTGCGGGTAGCCACAACCACCGAGCACTGGCCATGATGCTCACAGAGTTTTAAACGCCATCTTTCTCATGGCAGCACAATGGGTACAGGCTTCTGGGAAAACAAAACACAAACATGCATGCGTTCCTCATACTGCAGCAAATGCTCACAGTAAATACGGCTGATTGGCGTGCAAAGCAAGCAAGACGCAGGAGAGGTTGGGAGGAGTGGTTCCAACTGCGGTGGCCATGTAATGGTGATGGTGCTGATGCAGTGTGGAACCAGAAATGGCCTGTGTTTGCTGTGCGCTGTTACTTGCTCCATCTACGTACGTACGTTTGGCGGCCTGTTTTTCTCACCTTGAACGAAACAGTAACTTATTCGCTCGTTAATCCTGGCCTGTCTCATGAAATGTGGGAAGTCTTCTTCGTCTTGCTGGCACACGCAGGCAGCAAGGATTTCATTGCACAGTACGAGATCGTGCTGGTAGACAAGATGGCCAAGCTGGGTGGCAACTCAGCCAAGGCCAGCAGCGGCATCAACGCCCTCAACCCAGCAGGGGGCGACAGCCAGTCCCTGTTTGAATCAGACACGCTCAAGTCGGGAGGGGGACTCAGCAAGCCAGAGCTGGTATCCACGCTAGTGGTGAGATCAGGCTATCAATCAACACGCATGCAGTTCAAAAGCGATCTCCCTTTTGTCTCATCGTCATATTCACCACGACGTGGCTTATCATGGTTTTTCGCCCGGTCCAGTATGACAATCACACTTTGCCCGGGCCCGCGCTGGAGTTGTTGGTGCAAGGAAGGATTTGACATTTGCACACAAGACGGAAGGACTTGACATTTGCATACAGCAGCTTATTGCTTGTGCATGATACTGTTGGAGCCATGTCTGAACCAACCAACCATACGTCGTGCTACTGCCCTGCATCATTTGCGTCTAATGCACATCCCATTTGACCTGCTTTCTGCTATCTGTCTCCCTCTGGCCCTTGCTTAGGGTAGGCCCGGGCGGTGCCCGCCCCGTTCCATGTCTTGTGACGGCTTCCCTGTTGTTCACACGGTACCGACATGCCTTACCTGTCTGATGCCGATGTGTGCACACCACCTCAGGCCAACTCCCACGACGCCATCTCGTTCCTGGAGAGCTTGAGCGTTGACCTGTCAAAGGTCACAGTCCTAGGGGGACACTCAAAGCCCAGGTCAAGGACAAATCCGGTAGGGCACAGGTAGGGGCAAGGGTGGGTGGGGGATTGTTGAGGAAAAGGGGGGGGTACACACCTAAGGGCGAGCTTGTGCAAGCAAAGCGGACTCTGTTGAGCAAGACTGGACATAAGGATTGGAATGCTTTATGTGCTGTGTTTGGTGCGCGGCAAAGCAGGTGCATTGGCTGTGGGGCGCCAAGATGAGAGCGGCGCCATGAACGACGTTGAACGTATCGAGCACTTGGGACTTTACAGCAACCCAATCACACTTCACAACTGTTCCAGTGGTATTGACAGGAACTGTCCCAGAACTGGCAAACTTCTTTTTTTGCTTTTTTTGCTGTTGCTGGCATTGTCAACATGTATAACATGTGTAACGCTGCGTGTACGCAAGGATAGGGGTATGCCAGATTGAGTGGCGTTATTCCTGGATTCCATCATCTCTGGACTCCATTGAAATGGAATGGAGGTAATGTCGGTGAATGGCGGATCGTGATGAAATGGACTTGTCACCTCGCCCCGCCCCCTGACTGGCATGTTGAGTGGAGCATCATCATGTGCACACTTAGGAGTGGCACACTGATCACGACCCGCAAGCAAACGCCACGATGCGGTGACGGTCTGTCGTGATGCAGGTTGGCGGTAATGTGGGGTGGAGCATCATGAGCAAGGTGCTGGCGGCTGTCAAGGGGGCACATGGGATTCGTGTCATGGAGGGACACAAGGTGGGGCGTGGGCTAGCTGCATGGGGTGTGTCTGCATGGGGTGAGTCTGCATGGGATTCGTGTCATGGAAGGACAGTGGGCTGACTGCATGGGGTGAGACTGCATAGGGTGAGCCTGCATGGGGTGAGCCTGCATGGGTGAGCCTGCATGGGGTGAGTCTGCATGGGATGGGGTGAGCCTGCATGGGGTGAGCCTGCATGGGGTGAGCCTGCATGGGGTGAGTCTGCATGGGGTGAGTCTGCATGGGTTGAGACTGCATGGGTTGTTGTATGGGCACGCTGATGAACGGCACGAGTGGGCTTTTGTGATTGGTGGGGCGTGGGCTGACTGTCTGTGCACGTACCAGCATGGGCACAAGGTTGAACATGAGAAGAGTTTGAAATCCAACTAAGGCCACCCTGGCTGGCAGGAAGTTGTATTTCTGGGTTCATCAGCGCTGGACACACACGTTCTAGAACATCAAACAATAACAGCTGCAGCTGAAACAAAGCTCTGCCTATTGCCTATGAGTTCTCATACTCATCCTTCCATCTACAAGGACTGATGCGCTGACATCCTGTGCAGTTGGAGTCTCTCTTGTTGGACCCTGCGTCCGGCGCAGTGACGGGCGTGAGGCTGTCTGGGGCAGGCCAGGAGGCGGGCGGCACGCAGCAAGTGCAGGAACTGCCTGCTCAGGTGGGAGGGGCTCAGGACCGGCAATGTCTGCGTTGTTTCGGACTTTTTGCAGTCCTTTGAATGATGCAACACACATTGTGTGGCTGTGTGCATTTGTGTCCAAAGAAGATGTCAACCCTCAGTCGTATTCTAGCGTGTCGTTCCGCTGTAGCAGCGCTTGTATGGGTGCTATAGGTCCGGCATGGCAGGCAGGCAACCACTGCCCCCTCTTGCACACACATGATTGCGCACCTTGCTCCATGTCGCAACCTGTGAATGCCACCATGTACTATGCCCTGCTCACACTGTTTGGCGTTATGCCAGCCCAAAGCCGTCAATCTTGGGCTGCATGCAGTTTCGCCGGCCATTTCATTGAACTCACTTCAATCTTGCACACTTCCTGCTGTGTCCTCAGGCGGTCATCCTTGCAACGGGTGGCTTTGCCGCGAACCGGTCCCTCCTGTCCCGCCACAGCCCCTCCACCGCTGCATTAGCCACAACCAATGGGCCCTGGGCACAGGGGGACGGGCTGGGGGTGGCGGGGGCGGCGGGGGCCAGGCTGAGGGACTTGGACCAAGTGCAAGTGCACCCAACAGGTGTGCGTGTGTGTGTGTGTGTGTGTGTGCATTACATAGACCGTGTTATTACAGCCTATTAATACCATGCATGCATGAACAGGTGCATGGGGTGTACAGTGGATGGGCTGTGTGGGAAATATGGCGGCAAGCCGGGTTATATCCATCCATACTTACATACATGTGTGTTTGTGTGTGGACAGTGGTGGATACGCTATGGAGATGCAGTCTGTGCGTGCACAGGGAAGGGTGGGCTTACACTTTATTGCAAACGTGTTCAATAGCGATCGGGACGGCGATGGGTCCTGCCCATGAAGACCATGCGTTGTGTGTGTGTAGATGAGCTGTGTGGGAAATGTTCCAGCATTCAGTGGGTAGGCAGGGGCATCCTCGACATGTCCTCTGGTCCTGCTGCACTGGTATCACTGCAATGCATTGCTAGGCCCAGTCCTTCTTGATTCATGTGCGTTGCATGCACTGCTCTCAGGGTTTGTGGACCCTGCCGATGAGTCAGCTGGCACCAAGTTCCTGGCGCCTGAGAAGCTGAGAGGCGTGGTGAGTTGGGTTGTGTTACTGAGCTCTGTGTCGTAGCCTGGTCTCCTGGCCTGTTCTGCCTCCCTTTCTCCAGGTCTGGGTGACACACAGAGGTATCGACCAAAGCTACCGACTGGTACCTTGTGGTGCCTTGGCTTAGTTACATACGAAACTGGGTTGACTGGTACGATCCATTGTAGCCTGGTCTCCGGGACTGCCTTGCATCCCTTTTTCTAGCGTTTGACGACTTGCTCGTTGGCCTGCCTTCCTTTGGCCTGCCTTCCTTTGGCCTGCCTTCCTTTGGCCTTCCTTCCTTTGGCCTTCCTGCCTTTGGCCTGCCTTCCTTTGGCCTGCCTTCCTCTGGCCTGCCTTGCCTGCCTTGCCTGCATAGCTCGCCTTGCTCATTTCGTTTTCTTGCTCAGGGTGGGCCAGGGCGGCACCCATCCCGTTCCGTGTCCTGCAACGGCTTCCTTACTGTAAACAAACATTCGCTGCACTCACTCATCCCCACACCAACAATGCCAACCCCATTGTCGGAATCGTACACATATACTGCATGCAGGGTGCAGTCCTGCTTGACAGGCAGGGGCACCGGTTTGTGGACGAACTGGGCACGCGCGATGTGGTGTCGCAGGCTGTGGCAGAGTGAGTCACTTGTTGGGGGAGGTTGCTGCACGTGGGCTTGCATGTGGGGTGCATGTGAGGAGGGGTTGTTGCGTATGTACGTAGTCATTTACATGAGTGGCAGAGTGAGTCACGTGAGGAAGACGGGCTGCATGTGGGTTGCATGCGGGTTGCATGTGGGCTTGCATGTGGGCTGCATGTGGGCTGCATGTGGGTTGCATGTGGGCTTGTATGTGGGCTGCATGTGGGCTGCATGTGGGTTGCAAGCGGCTGCGTGTGACTGAGGCACACATGATGTTCAGGCCTTGCTTGTTGGTCATGACCATGGCCAGTGTTCACCCCATGCACACACACTCCAATTACTGCTTGCTCCAGCAGGCTGTTCGCTCGCTCGCTTGCTTTGCTTTGCTTGCTTGCTTGATTTCGGCCTAACCCTTCACCCATTGTTGACATGAGGATTGCACGTGCCTGCATTACTCAACTCTGCAACTAGCTGTCTCCATACCCATTGTCAGCAAGCCGAATTACTCTTTGCTCCGCCAGTCACGTGCGTTGCCTGTGGCATGCTTTGCTGCTGTGCGCAGGCATCCGGGCCATGAGTCGTACCTTGTCCTACCGGCTGAGGGCGCAGAAGAGTATGGTATGAGCGCCATTCAGTTCTATGTCACCAAGGGACTCATGACCAAGGTAGATCATAAAGCGGGAAAAAGCACACAAAGATATCAGTACGTGGCATCTGCAGATCTGCCCAAAGCGCCATTTTGTTTGAACACATGCGGTTGGGCCTATAACTACAAGGAAAGACGTGAAGCATGGAAGGCCGCATGGAATGGAACCAGCATGGAACCCTAAATGCACCTGCACTTACATCTCAGGGAAACTACATGCATACAGGATGTTGCGAAATGACCGGTACATGTTTTGGGGGTACAGCGTTTCTGTACCTAGATTTCCACCCCGACCGTACCAACCGACCAACCAACTACCTGGCTGGAAGCCCCTAAGCATCGCCGATGCGGCTGAGACTTGGCAGGTGTAATCCTCACACCATTTGGGACAAAGTGCTGTGTCAACAAGTAAGCCTGTTGACTGGCAATTGTTGGAGAAAATGGCTGCCGTTACTTCAAAACGGCTTTTCAGTATCAAAACGGTCGAATTTGGGCCTGACAAATGGCCGAAAATGTGATTTGTAAGGCGGTGCCTTAGAGGTATCCTTTTGGCAGTACCTATCTGTACCACTTGGAATCAGCCCAATCCGATCTATTGCTGGTGAGATACAGCAATTGTAGGGTAGCATGTCGTCAGCCACTTTGCCTGGGCACAGCTTTTCAGTACGGCGGCCAGATCGCACAACACTTAGTGCGTCTTGATCCTGGTAACAAGGTCTGTCTGTTTGGGGTCATGCTGAGTTTCCCCGCCATCCGGCTCCAAACATGGCTGTTCCTGAATTCTGAAATTAACCTAATTTTGCACAAAATGTGTTCGTGCTCTGTTTCACTTACAAGAAGGAGGCAAGCAGTTTTGTTTCGCTGCCTGCTCATGCCAACAAAAATCCAGTCTGTCTGGTGGTGAATGCACACTCCCTACCGACACTCCATCAGATCAGCGAGCACACTTGATAGTTACCAGGGCCTCAGCTAGCATGACACGTTGCAGACGACAAGGGCTAAAGGGTGGAATAAAACAATTCAGCGAAAAGCTGTGCCAGCTTGCAGGGTTAAGGCTTGACTGAGCACCGAACGCCACGGCCAAAATGAGCACTGGTCTACAAAAACTCAACTTCAAAGCCATCCCAAAACCAGGGGCCAGCGTATTTTAGACCAAATCTTGCATGAACTACTTGTTGGAGCTCAGTGAGTGTGCAGCGGGTGCGCCCACCAAGAACCGTGCAGCATGTGCAGTTTGGCAGGTCAAAACCTGTGTACCTGTCATTTCGCAACATACTGTACGCCTATGGATTGTCTGAATGCACTTGACGAGTTCATACCCGAGACTTTCTACGCAGCCGTAAGAATAATTTGTGTCCGGCCTCATCCAAGCCCCGTTCGAGGGCAGCTAACACATGACAACACAGCGAACTTGCTACTGCCTGACTTCTGCAGTCATCCCCCTGCAGGCCTGCAGATGCCCACAGCTGATGGCCACACACGAACAAGAGACAGGCCTGCAGCCCACCTGGGCCCATGCAGAGGTCGTGTCACATGTCAACCGTTTCCCTGTTGCAGGTTCAAGGCGTGTCGGGCCTGGCCCAGCATATGGGCGACTCGGGCGTTGAAGCCACACTCACCGCTGAGCTGGAGGCGTACAACCAGGCCAAGGAGGGGCAGCGGCCGGACGTGTGGGGGAAGACTGTGTTCCCTAAAGGTGGGTACAAGGCAAAGAGCCCCACAAGTTCTGTGGTAGATCTGTTTACACCAGCGTAATCTTCCTTGAGGGAGTTATCTTCATCAGGGAAGCCGTCACAGGACACGGGATGGGACGGGTGCCACCCTGACCCACCCTGAGCAAGCAGGGAAAAACTAGCCAGACCGGCAAGCCGGCAGCTGGGAAACGCTCAAGGACTGTTTTGATAGAGGGCGATGCAGAGGGTGGGCCAGCAGCCAAGATAGCTTGCTTCAAGCAATGCCGCCAATCTGTGCAGACTGCAAAACGGTAGGCTGTCTTCTGTCTTGGTAAAGGATGCCTTTTGTACGATGCTAGGAAAACCACCGATGACGCGTCCAGGCGACGTATTCGCTTTGCTCTATTCCATCCAGGCGTTTTGTACTGTCCCCGCAGGGTTTGAGCTTCAGGGCGAGATGTTCGTGGCGCGTGTGACGCCTGTGGTGCACTACACCATGGGCGGCGTGGAAATAGACGCGCGGGCGCGAGTGATCAGCGAGGAGGGCGCGCCCATTGCAGGGCTCTATGCGGCTGGGGAGGTCAGCGGAGGGTGAGTGGAGTGGGTGTGCCAATGTTCGTGCAGTACATCAGGAATGGCATCACACGGCACGGAACAGTGTAACACACACACACACACACACACCACGGAGCAGTGTGATGGGCACCATTCTGGCCTGCCCTGGGCAGAAAACAAACTGAGCGAGGTGGACCGCACAGGCATGGCGGGCCAAAGGAAAGCAAGAACGAGTCATGAGGGGTGTGGGTGTGGGGCGGTAACAATAGGGGCTGTATTCAGTACAGGCTGAATGTGGTGGGGAGGTGCGGTGACAATGGTATCATGTGGTATTAGTTGTCATGGGCGGTAGATGATGTCATCAGCAAACATGGTCACTACAGGGCAAGTAACAAAGAATTAGGACAAATGCATTCCACGTTGTACTAAATGCTCCCAGCGGCATCAGGATTGCTCCTGGCATGTGTTTGATTTGGCGGCATCAGGATGGGACCGTACCTTGTGTTGTATGATTCATGCTAGCCTGGACTTGTGCAGATAAGGATGGGACTGTGTGCGCCTGCATGATTCATGTGCAACTCGTGTGCGCCTGCATGATTCATGTGCAACTCGTGTGCGCCTGCATGATTCATGTGCAACTCGTGTGCGCCTGCATGATTCATGTGCAACTCGTGTGCGCGTGCTTCTTTGCAGTGTGCATGGTCGCAACCGGCTGGGTGGCAATTCTCTGCTGGAGTGCACAGTGTTCGGTCGGATAGCCGGGGCCCAGGCCGCCGCACAGCTCATGAACCAAACAGCGGCATGACGGCTGTAAGCCCAAGGATACCAGCCTACTTGTGGAATTGTGGATCCATTCTGCTACTGAGGAAAAAAAGAAGTTTGCCAGTTCTGGGACAATTCTTGTTTTGTGAGTCATTAGTGGCGATTTGCATTGTGTGTTATCATGAGTCATTATTTTTACCCCCCCATGCTTTGACTCACATCCCCCATGCTTTGACTCCCATCCCCCATGCTTTTAGACTTGCTGGATTTGATCTTTTGAGTCGTTGGATGACTGCTGGTGTGTAGAGACAGTTGACATGATGTCCCAGAACTGGCAAAAATCTTTTTTTGGCGTGTACATTTTGTTTGGGATAACTGACTTTTGACGTAATGCAACGGTATCAACTCTCAACTCTCAGCTTCACACTTTTGAGCAACACACTTTTGATCTTGGTGCATGTGAGCCTGTTGATTAGTACTGCGTGTTGGTTCAGCAGCTGTGCTGCCAGTTGGTAACAGAGTCATGCAGATTGTAGTTGCCACAGATCACCTTGGCCTGAGAATGGGGAATTCGTGGCGTGTCGTACTGGAATTCGTGTGTCTGTCATGGCGTCGGCGGTTGTAAACTGTTGGTCCGGCCCGATCAGGTTGTTGGTGCTAGAGGCACTCGGATTGCTTGCATGGCCTTGCGAAATGTAAGCATGATGATGCAATCAGTGGCGTGCGAGTTGAATGTGGTGGGAAGGTACATGTGGACATGTAAAATGGTTCACAATGTAAAAACGGTAGAGCAGCAGCACCATTTGAACACAGAGGTGCAGTTGCTGCAGGCAAGCAAATAAGATTAGTTGTTCTATTGCCAGCAGAGCTATAATGGCTGCCTGCACAAGGAGCACTAAACGCCAGACCCTGAGAAGTTTGATGCGTGCATGGGATTCAACAGTCTTCATGGCCTTGGAACATCGTTCAAATTTGACAGCTGGCTCTCCACTGATATGGGGCGTACCGCCACTCTTGTTCTGAACTCGCAGGCCGAGTATTGTCGTGGTCACTGTACGATCACGGCTGCGATGTCATGGTAATGCAGTGCGCTTCAGTCCATGGTTTGCCTGCCAAAACAAATTCGCCCTGTTTCGCGCTCATCCTCCTGGTTTCAAGCAAGCCTTGCAGTGACGTGTTGGTATCGGTCTTCATAGAACACGCAGCGTAAGCTTTGGCGTGTTTGGCGAATGCGTGCTGTCCAGCACCACACCAAACCCACCATCGCTCGAGCCTGGCTGTTTGAGGTGTAATAGTATGAATGTTGGCCCCTTGCACAGTCTTTGCATACTATCCTCATTTTTCATGAAGCTTGTGAAAGACCAAGCACCAAGTAGTTGACAAGCAGGGAAGGACGTGGGAAGTCACAGTTGTGGCAGACGATGATTGGGGTGGATGCCCACACTGACTGATCTGAACACATCACTAGGTAGTTGCCACGCACACTGTGTCCCATTCTGCACAAGACAAGGAAGGCGTTTCCACTCCTTACCACGACCCTTGACACGATCACCAAGCTCAATGGGCCGTGTGCAATGACGACAAGTGTGACCCTGGTGCACTTGGCTACTGTTTTACAGCACTCGATTCATGCGGCAGGACAAGGTATCCAGGGCATCGCAGGCAGAGTTAGTCACGCGCTATGTGGTAAAAGATAAGTCAGCGTGACATGGCTTTGCTCAAACTGTCAAGCACAGAGGTTGGGCGCATGTGGGCTACTAAAAACGGTCAGGAGCATGTCATCATGCAGTGAACCGTGAGTGCAGACACAATGTCAGGGGCTTCATTTTTTGGACCGAGTGGTATCAAACGCACTTTACTTTGGCGCCATGCACATCACTTTGGCCTGCCAGGCCGCCTCATCAGTTATGGTAGTTGTGCTTTCACGAGGAGGGAGTGCACACCAGGAAGCACGTCCACGCAGATGGCCCAATCTCAAACGGCAAAAAATTAATCTTTTGCTGCAAGTATTGATACCATTGCTACAGCCTTACTACGTACTAGAAAGAACAGTGGGCGCTGGTGGCGATATGTAGCCATGGACTTGTCACCAATAGCCATTGAAAACCGCAGGCGTTGCTCTCACTCTGACGTCACTCATCACCACTTTCCTCTGCGCGGCATGTGCATTACTGCCCGGCCTTCCTTAATCACGCTAACCAGCATCCCATCTTCTTTCTGTCAATATCTGACCTGGTTCGTTACAGGATTGAGCAGAGCAATTATTGAAGCAGAGCAATTATTACCAACTTGCAGGTCTATGAGAATAAACAACACAGCAGAGAAAGGCACGGAGTGCAAACTATACCAGGCAGCAAGCAGGTGCGAAATGCTGGAGGTAAGCAGCCAAAAGAGGTTGCAATCAATCTCAGCGAAAAAAACGGAAACAGCAGCAGATCACAGTAGTTGAATGGAGCAAGAATAGAAAGCATCTCAGAATATGAATCAACGTGTGCGGCTATCGTCTAAAGGGCTGCACGGGCGTTATTTCCACGTGCTTTTGCCAGGCGTTCTGCCCTGCCATGTCAAAGCATGCTGTGTACATATGCTAAAGCATAACGGTTGAGTTCAAGAGATGTACCGAAAACATGTGACGGTGGTTCAGCGTGCCTTATGCAGGCAGCCTGCTGCTTTAGGTGCGAACAAACAAACAAAGAAACACTCAGCACGCCCACGCAACGACTGAATACCTTTTTTGGTTCCAGAGTGCCACATGGCTGGCATATCTTTTGGATGAATGAAGCGCTGTTTCACCCACCACTGCAGCAACTGCGGTAACACACATGGTCTTCCCAAACTGTCAACTGTCCCACTTGCCAATCCCCCATCTCTTCGTTTTCTATTCGGGAATGAGGCTTGTAGTCAACCATGGGAGTCCAAAGCTCAGTCCGGGATTGTCTGTCTTGTGCTGTCGTAGTATACTGTGTGTGTGTGTGCCAATCTGCAAAGTGCCTGCTACGTGAAAGGCGTGTTTAGAGCACGGCGGCTTGCCACATCGTAGGCGAATGACCGTCGAAGCTGGAGAACCGCGCCGCTTGGGAAAAGGCAGCCGTGGTCGGCCAAGCGTGCGGCCTCACCACGTCTGGAAAGTGTTTGAGATTCAAATCTGTACCCAGTTCGTTCTGTACTTTTGAACAGTCAGTGCATGGTTGCTCTACCAACCATGCACAAAGGTCAAGGCCAAGGATACGACGACCAGCATAGCCCACCCACAGTTGGCCGGGCCTGAAGCGGCATTGGGCGGTGGTGGTGGTGAGGGCAGCGGTGCGGTTTGGCCGGGTCCAACCTCAAGATTGGACGACCCACCTGTTCCATCCGGGGCCCCGTTTGAAACACCCGCTTGCGGAGCACTGGTTTGCGAGTCGGGAAATGCCTCTAATGGGGAGTATTCGTCTTGTGAATCCTCGGCAGGGCTGGGTGGCTGAGAAACAGGGCTTTCTAGTACAGGTGGTGGGTAAGGAACAGTCGCAGGATCGTCAAGAAGAGGTGGCAGATAGCTAGACTCTTCACTGGATTCTTCGATGGAAATGTTCGCTCTGATCGTGGGCACTCTATTTTGGCGGGGCGGTGGTGATCGGC
>QAXH01005311.1:46085-65354 GCA_004335635.1 Chloromonas sp. AAM2
GCGGGGGGGGGCTTTGGCGCAGCATGGGAGGGGAGGCATCGTTGACTGCCATGTTAAGAAGCCGCCAGGTCAGTTGTGCATCCTGCAGAGACAGCACGTCCGGGGTGAAAGAATTGATGGGGTGCGCGGCCCAGCAAGCGATGGGTTCAGTGATGAGAGTGACCCAGCAAGCAAGGGAAATGAATGCATGAGCGAGCACCCGCTTGTCTGGAGGTCAGGAAGCGACTGAGCAAGAGTCATTCTGAAAATACTGAACGAAATCTCGAGATCCACTGCTACCTGCCTCCGGACAGCAGCTTGAATCAACGTCATGCAGCCAAATGATGCACCTCGGCCACCTCGACATGGGCCACACATGACATGGCAGGGGCGGTATCTATGAGGTTTGGGTGGTAAACCGGCGCAGCTAACCTGCAGCACAGGTTGACTGAGCAAATGGAGCCCCAAGCCCTACCTGCAAATCCCAAGGCTGTAGGTTGGCCGGGTCCAGGGCCTCGAATTGAAATCCGTTGTAGTCCGGCACTGCGTTGAGTGGTGCTCCCACGATTGTGAAGTTGGGGGCAAAGCCTTTCCACATGGGGGCTGTGTTGGTGGTGAGAGTGCCACATGTCAGGCCCCAGGCGAAATTAAAGATCCCTGCAGAAAGACACAATTCAAGTCACAGCCTGCGTCTTACTGTTGCTGCTCGTGATGCCTGAACGCCGCATGTTGTCGGTCAGCCCATCACACACACCCGGGGCAACCTGGCAGGTTGAGATTGAGCTATGCTATCCCGCATGCCATGGTTTTGGCGTATGGCATCCGCATGGCCAGCCCTACCCAGCCACAGCCACCAGTCCACCTGTACACCCGGGCACACCGTTTGGATTGCCAGGCAGAGTCTGTTCTTCTTGTTGCCTTCAAACATGTGGCACGAACGCCCTGCCCCCCTGTACATACACTACACTTGAAATATGCAGGGTAAGGTGGTATCTTAGACGTATAGTGCCTGACACCTGCCCAAAGGCGATAGCAACCGGCTGCCGTAACACTAACGGTACTAAGGTATCTTTGTTGATGCCCTTTATGGAAGTTGAAGTCCATATTGAACTTGGCTGGCATGCATACATGATGACCTTGCAAACCCTCCACATACACATACACGTGTGCACACACATTGCCCGTGTGCTCACCGGCGTTTCCCCCTGAGGTTGCGCTGCCGCCGCTGACCCATGTGCGTGTGCACTTGCCCAGGTTGATGCGGCTGTACAGATTCTGCGGACGTGGCATGCAAGACCCCGGTCAATGCAAGTCGCGGCTGTGTGCAGCAGCCAAGAGGGCAATAAACCGTGAAGCTGTGGATTGAACCATGGCTCAGCCCATTGCATCATGTCGTGTTTTCAGCTGCCAACAGCATCAGCGGCCATTCGATGGTCAACCGCAGACAGTCATGGCCACAACGGCACGACAGGCAAGGGCGCACGCAATCAACATGAGACCTAGTCTCGATGTCCATGTCTGCTGAACCTGCGTGACCTGCCCAGTCTGCCTCACCATGCAGTTTGCCTCGGAGTGGAAGTCCAGGCTCATGTCATTGCCAATGATGTTGTGGAACACGTTCAGCGCTGCAGGCCAAGCAATGGATAATCATCAGTGTTGTGGACACATTCAAGGCCAAGCAATGGACAAGGCTCAGTGCCAAATAGTGCACATGGAGAGACACTCGGCAAGACTGATCAAGTGGTACTGTTTGATGACGGCAATGCTGGCTTGCTTTCACGCAACTGATGGTTCCAAGCTTCCTTTTGCCCTTGGACTGCCCTCTCCTGTGCTTTGCGTTTCCCGCTGCTGTTCGACTCCACAGCTCCTGTGCTTTCACTGCCTGCCCACTGCCTTCACTCCCCCCATTGCCTGCCTAACTCCCCCTTTGCCTCTTGCCAACTATCCTCCCAGCCCAAATCAGTCTGAGCTGAGTCTGCCCCTGCCTTCAACTCCCCTCCCCACCGTGCTTTAACTCCAATCCCCTGTGCTTTGACACCAAGTGCACACTCACACGACATGTGGTCCACTGTGAGGTCATGGACAAAGCTGCCGCCAATCTGCACATGCACCAAAACACATTACTAGGTAGTGCATTTACTGTTCCATGGCACAACACACTGGCCATGACGCACTCTGCTTGTATTGGCGGGTTCTCTGGTTACTACTTCCACCATGCCAGTACGCTGGTGCCATGTCAATCAAATACAGCGTTACTCAAGTTGCAGTAGGTGCCGTTCGTGAGTGTCAATACCACAACCCTAGGTCTACTGTCACTAACATGCAGTACGCTGAAGTCAAACCACCAACAATGGAGCAGTGGCGTCCCTCCCTGTCATTGCATATCACACACCTGTGATGGGTTGCTATAGGGTTGCTTTGTTCTCAGCAGGTTGCGTCCCTTCCTGTCAGGGTCTAGCACACACCTGAATGTTTCTCATGATGTTGTCGGCGGAGCGGGCGAACCGCAGCGCATGATGCCCCGTGAAGCGGCCCGTGCGCCCGCCCGTGCGGTCCGTGTTGAAGCTCAAGAGAATGTCCTCAACGGTGCTGAAGAAGGAGCTGGATAACTGCACGTGGGCAGTACAGGGCACGTGGGCATTGAAGGTCACAACACAGGTGACATGTGGGCAGTACAGGTGACTGGCACAGGGCACGAGTAGCACCGCACAGTCAAGTGATGCGAGTGATGCTTGCGATCAAGTAAACAAGGATTGTGTGCGCACGCGCGTGTGGTGCTGCTCCTGTTGTGACGAACACTTCGACATTAAATAGCAAACCCATATGTGAAGCACGTGTCTCACACTCTGAAGCACGTGATTTGCACTCGGGGGGTGCGTCGCATTGTGCGGCACGTGTGTTGAACCATGAAAAACAATTCTGGCAATATGAAGCACGTGCGAGTGTGATGGGGAGGAAGACAGTTGCTGTGAAACCACTGTAAGTGTTCATGGCGCCTGCATGGCTCAGCCACAGACCACTCATGACCGCATGCGCGTCCTGAGCCCTGTGCCACTCACATGCAGCCCGATGTCGACGTTCACGAACTTTACTCTCCGTACCCAGCAGTTGACGCAGCCGTTTATGCCTAGGGCGTTGTAACCGTCCTCAGTCAGGTGCCCGGCGTAAACGCTGGGGGCAAACTCAAACGATAGGTCCTCAATGCCGGTCTGCAAGCATTGTGTAGTACCTCGCAGCATATTATATGCATACCAAGTATGCTGACTATCATGACTATATGCTAACAAGCCACAGAGCAGGTATCTCTTTGTCATGTGCAACTACCCTTTGCCGGCGCCGATGGGGTTGAACATCTACGTGGGATGCGCAGGCTTCAGGTCTGAGTGGCGTGCTTGCCAGAGCAAGACAGCATGTTGACAAGCATGACAGCATGCTCACTGACAAGTGGCACTCGGAATTCTCCGCACCACGTGACAGACACTCGTTGCATGCTGTGCCACTGCTGATGGGGTTGAGCGTCTACATGGATGCACTGCCTGGTGGACAGAGTAGGGTTGGTGGTGGAAACCGACAAAAACTGCACAGTTGGATTCGTATTGCGGTATGTCTCTGTACTGCTCCTTACCTCAGACAGGAAGCTCGGATTGAACCTGTGGAGTTGGACGTTTCTCCACTTGCTCGGCTTGAGGTCAAAGGGCAGGCGGCGTTCGAACTCAACCACTGTGTTGCTGCCGACCCATGTGATCCTCTTGATGCGGGAAGCCCAGAAGATCAACGGGCCGTTGTTCAGCAGGTTGGAGGCGGGTCCCTTGCCCCAATCCTGCATGGTCGTGTGACAGGGTTAGGGTTAGCGTTAGGGTTACACGTAGTGGTGCTGTGAGTGTGCTAGCGACTCATGATACAGACAGACGCTGCATGCACTGGCCGGTCAGTAAGTACATATCAAGTATAGTATGATATTGTAATACATACAAGACGTATATATTGTATTAACATGTACCCTGCCCAGCCTTCAGTAAGTATTCACCCAAGGAGGCGATATCCTGGATATCCTTTTCCGCACCTTTCCTGTCAAGTTACCGTACATGTAATCCACCAGGGCGTAGTTCGAGTCGCTCGCGACCACGCGAATCAACTCGCCGGCTTTCAGCCCCGAGCGGCCCGCGATGACCACGGAGGGCTCGCCTCGCCACGTGTCCTCCTGAACCACACCGACAAGGGTGCCCGAGGTGGCGGCGGGGTAGCCCTGCAGACCACACAAGGTGGCAGGCATATCCATGTTAGGTTCAGAATCAGGAGTACAGTGACGGTCCCTTTACCCGACCAGATGCCTTTCCATCTCCACTGTAGCATGCACAGTGTTGGCCAGGCCATGAGGAAACACCGAGCAGCCCATTGAATGGAAACACCGAGCAGCCCATGTGGCCACAAGCCATGTGAGCTGACAACGTAGCACACAGGCACACACCTTGGAGCTCCAGGGATACGTGAAATGTCAATGGGCCATACCTGACGACGCCAGGTTTAAGAGCTCCATCAGCACATGAATAGGCAATTCCAAGACATTCTGGAGATGTCGTTCCGAGTGGTATCAAGCCCAGTTTACACTGACTTTATGTCTGTGGCACACCGGCTCGTGTAACTTCTATCCCCTGGGCTGTGCCATGACTTACGTTGAGCGTCAGGAAGAAAGGGTCGTCCCGCCAGAGAGACAGACCGCCAGTTTGCTTGGCTTTTGCCCTCCATGGGCCATACAAGCTCTGTACAGCAGGGCCCAGCCCAACTCACACAGGGATCAGATAACAGACTGATTAGAGGAAAGTTATATACCATACAAGCTAGTAGAACACCACTTGCACTCCCAAATTGCTGTACTGATGACGGATTGGCACACTGGGCCTAGGGCTGAATTGGTTTTGGCACGACAACCTGTCCATTCAGCTGTCAAAGCCTAACTTGCGCCCATGGAGGCTTAGCATAGGCACGCATGCATGCACGGCACTGCGTTCCAGGCCCATTGCCGACCCCGCTTACATCCATGCAGTACGGCATGTAGATGGTGGTGACGTCCCTCCCGGAGCCCCGGATGACAATGGAGCCCGTCCGCACCACAGGCCTGCGGGAACAGGCAGATGGTTTATACACGAGTGTCACTGTTAGAGTCTCAATGCACTTGTTTTGTCTGGAGTCCCGGCAAAGGCACTTGCATCAGTGGCATGATGACAAGAGTTTCTGCATACATCATGCCCCAGCAGCCATCTCAAACCCCGCATTAAATGACAGCACCACTGGGATCTGAATCTGGATTTGGTGGAATGGCAGCTGCATTGCTCGCACGCTCCACACTGCGTGCTGCCGCCCAGCCACCTTGACCCTCAGCCTCCCTTGGGTTGCCCTTGGCTGTGTGTGGCAACCCTGCCATGCCCAGCCATGTGTGTGGCAACCCTGTGAGCGTTGTGAGCGTTGCGCCTGACTGTGTGTCCCCATTGAGGCTCGTGTTTGCGTTTCTGGCTTAATTTTGGCGGGGCGAGGGAAGGCTTCAACCAGTTGTATCATCATGTCACAGGCATCTCTTATTTTTGGCATGGCAACACACACCTGTCCTTGTGCAGATATCGTTCCCAGTAGTATCAAGCCCACTTTACACTGGCTTCATGATGTTGTCTTTGGCACATTGGCCTGTGTAACACATTCTTTCAGAATTCTCAATTATGTGCCACAGGCACCACACAGGTCTTTATCCCAACCCGTGCATCAGAAAACGGCACAGAACCCAGAAATGGGCATTGCCTTGACCAAAGAAAGGCCACCGCAAAACACCGAGTTTCGTTTGCAATATGTGGCCTCCCATCCCCCACCGCCAAATGGATCCAGTGTGAGGCACACAAGGCTTATCCTCTAGGCCTACATTACCTCAAACCTCGCCAAACCCAGCTTCAGCAGGCACTTCACCCTTGCCCTACCCAAAGCAAAGAAGCAAACCTGCATCCTTGCCCAACTCACTTGTCCAGTACAAATGTTCCGGGGGGGATGTTCAGCACGCCGCCCCAAGGAATGGATCGGAAGGCTGAATTGAATGCCTCCCAATCGGACTTGCCGTCATTGGGCACTGCTTTGAAGTCCTTCACCAGGTCGAACTCCGCTGGAGGGTCGGGTATAGGTCTCTCACCCTGTGCCCAGGTCAACATCAGGTCTCCATTGGCAGCCCAAACGCCATGCAAGTGTTACCACCAATGCTGCAAGCTTGCGCATGCATGGGATCAGCGAATGACAAGGTAAAAAGGAATGCACATGGCAACCGTCAGCAGAGGCTCGACTCATGCAAGCCAGTGCGTGCCCACACTACCCATGTTGCGCCTGGCAGCTGCTTGGTGTGCATGCCTGTGTGTCAAGACTGTACCCACCATACGGTATCCAGCCCAGCTCCAGTCTGACATTCTGCCTGCGGGATCGAAGAGCTCGCCTGCCTGACCCCAGAACTTGGAATTGGAGCCAGGCGTGTAAGGCACTGCATTGGCGGAGCAGCATGGCAGGGGAATCGTCGACGTGGCCTGGTTGCGTGCTGAGAACCTGAGACTCGGACGTCATGTTTCTCGTGGCAAGATAAGGGCCGGCACCGGGGACGACGTACGATTCAAAGCGCAAATCTGTTGTGCTTGTTAACACACCTCGTGCTCCCTGGACAGGCGGGAACTCGTAATCGTAATAGTCGTCTGACGGTGGGATGGTCTCGTCAATCGAATAGTTTGGGACCTCCACGTTTGTATAGTATTCGTCTGAGAGCTCTTCCGGAGAAGCAAATGAAGTATCTGTTGAGGGCCCATCCTGTGCGTGCACAAAGCTGCGTGGTTCTGCACCTAGACATAGCAATACCAGTAGAAATGGACCTTGCAAGCTGGCCGCCATGCTCAATGCCAGCATCTGCCAAGTGTTTGGCAACGAGGTAAGCCACCCTGCTCGTACCGCAACGTAATCAATGTGGCTTCCCGAGTGCGGTCATGCAAATTTGGGGGGCAAATTACCGTACGGTCGGTTATGCCGTACGAATACGAGGTGCCAAGCAGCTTCTGCAGGTGCTGCCATAGAGTGTTGCGCAGCGCGCATCAGTGTCAACTGGACCTAAACTTATTCTGCGCCCCAGTGCCGGCCCTACGTAAGGATCCAGGTCTAACTCAGTCAACTCCGTCAACCAGTTAAAGATCGCACAACGATTTTTTTGTTGGTGTACATTCATTTTGCATAGCCCAATGTCTTGCTTACCACTTGTTGCGCTACTAGTATCCTGCTTTGTTGAAGTGACATTGTATTACTTACAGTGCTCATGTTCCACCTAACTCACTGTTTGAATTGACACTAAGAAAGAACCATCCATCAACCTGACACCTTTACTCTAGCGTCAAGTCACAATGCCTTAACGTGCAGACACTCTCGTTTTATTCAACATATTGTGTCAGTGTCTTCCCGTACCTGATGCGCTAGCCTCAAGGCCTATGCATAGGCAGCAAGTTTCTGATGATTCATGTATGCCGGCATGTGAGGCAGGAGCTTGTCTTTGTGAGCGGTGTTTTGGGTTGATGCTGATTTCTGACGGCTTGGACCCTGCTAAGCTCTAGGATGGCGCAGCGATCCTGTCAGGTGAGGCCCAATAAAAATGGTTTGGACCGTGCTATGTTCTTAAAAGGAGCAGTTACTCTGTCAGGTGAGGCGCAAGAATTATGCCTCGGACCTTGCTACGTTGCAGGTGAGCCTAGTTTATGCAGTCAGCACACGTGGTTGGATTGTGGAACAAGAGGAGAGCCATGAGGAAGCGACCCAACCATTGAATGGTGCACGTGCATGTAAACAGGGTCCATTTGATTCGTGACGTACAAGCAGATAGCAGACAATGCCGCAGGGAACTTACTCGAGTGCACCATGAATTTGCGATAGTATGACATGCGCCTGCGCCGGCAGTTACATGAAACATAGCTGAAGCTACCTCAGGTTAAAAAACAAAAGATGCAACAACCACCCCGAGCGTTGTAGGTCATGTGCTTATATGTTGTGGGTTGTCCATATGCAGATATTCGGCCGCCGCCCTATGGTACCTTCCAGCCACTTGATGGAGGCCCTGTGCATCCACGTGCTGCGCCTGCTGCCACATGGAGGCTGCACCAGTGCCAGCAAGAGGGTGAGCTTGCAAAACTGCATCTACACAATCACGAGCGACCCTAGGCAAGGCTATATGTGCAAAGTCTCCAAGCGTGCTTGCTTCACTGTCTCTGCTATGATGACACTGGCGACACTGGCTTACAGGGTGGCATGTATCACGTTAGCAAGTATGACGCTTCTGAACAGGGTAGTTGCGCAAGGACTGGCGCCAGGATTTGGAGGAAGCTGAGCAAAAACGTGCAGGAGATATTGGCCTGCGGCGTCCTGCCGGGACAGAAGATTGGAGGGTGTCCAACTGGGCGGTTCCTGCTGCTCAGGCAGGAGGTCTTTGACAAGGCATGGCAGAAGGTTGTGACTCATGCGGCAGCCGTTACTGGCTGCAACCCCGCTTCGGAGCCTGGGTACTTTTGAGCCCCAAGCAACCGGATTTTGATGTACAGATTTTTAGGCACAAGTGTGTACAGCTACTGTACATCACCATCAGGCATACGCACATGCTGCCGCCCGTTGTGCATGCATTGAGACTCTTGCAGCCCTGGTAGTGTCCTGGTAGCCAACCCAGGTGACGGCGGGGTTTCTGGACTTAGTACCAGCAGCCCAACGCGAACTTTGAACTTCTTTCTCAGGGTAGGTCAGGGCGGTACACATCCCGACGTGTGTCATGGGACGGCTTCCCTGATGTAAGATATGAATATACATATGAATATAGCCAATACACGACACTGGCAGGCTTGCAGAGAGGCTTGACACACGATCCGCTTGACACAAGCAAACAAACAGACGCTTTGCTGGGCATTTCCCGGTTATCCAGTTTTCTGTTCGTTTACAGTTCTTTGTGGTTAACAGACCCACCACCTGGGGTGCGATCCCCCTTACAGATAAGGTCACTAGGCCGTTCAGAAATAGGCCCGTTCGGATAAAGAGACGGTCACTGTACTTTGGTAGGGGCACACTTGCCACGGCAGAAAACATCAGGGCCTGGGCGAAGGCTTTCCTGCCGAGACAGCAGTAGGAAGCTTTTTGATTGAGATAGGAAACCAGGCAGGAATCTCGGCCAACCCCGGAACAAACCTGCTTCTGAACACAACCCAAGGTAACCAACAACGAGCCACACTGACTTACAAAGAGGGATTGCATACCAGGAAGCGTGTATACTATACTACAGAAAGAAAACAGGCTTCGGCTGCATTGAATCAATTGCTGCAGCCTTGTAACGAGGGATTCAGCCGTGCCAGCAAGGGTTGGTTCTCTCTTGCCTGGCTGGCTTACTGTGCGACTCCTACGCACAGCAGATGCTGACTTCCTTACAGGTCTTGACATTTGTTGTTGTGTTCTGACGCTGCACATGCTTCATGATTACGGTCACATTATATATATGTATTTACACCACAACGGTCACATTTAGCGGGTGATCCAGTCATGCCGTCGTGGTCAATGGCAAACACAGCATCTGCTGTGCCACAACTGCTGGCAATGCTTTGCCAGGCTGTCCCTGAGATATCGCTCCAAGTGGTTTGAATGCTTCTTTGCGACCTGGTCCATGTAATGGCACCCTGCCCAGTCAGAGTCGCTGCTAAGCTACCAACCGTGGCAGCTTGGAAACCTGAGAGGGCGTGTACTTTATAGCTTGGTTGGTAGCACACAAGGTAGGCCAAATGCTCCTGCCCTGCTGCTGCAAGAGGGTACCACTGGGGGTGCCAGATGAACTGCAGATGCGTCATATGTCCGCCAGCTGAGCCTTCACAGAGAAAAGAGAGCACTTGTCCTTGTCCGGCGGGGATGGAGAAGGAGGTAGTGGAGGCGGCCAACGTTTCGCAGATTTCGGGGTTCAGAGTTGTCGGATAAGCTGTCACTCCTGTCACTCCTGTCCCTGTGTCCCCATATCTGACATATGCGAGCCGTTCCCCTTGCCGAGGCACTTGAAAACCTGAAATCTTTGGCATCCGACATCTGCGAGCCTTTCTTCACCTCTGCCTTCTTGTCACCCACCACCACCCCAGGGGGCAGCTGTCTGAAGTCCGGCCGCACGGGAAGCTTCCAAATGGCTCAGGTGTTGTATCGGGCACCCCACACACCAGGTGTATTGCTGCACTTGCATCCACCTCCTACATGTGCCGCACCAGATGCTGATCCAGCTTGATGTCAGGAAAAGAAAAGTTTGCCAGTTCTGGGACAAATTGCATCCCAAGGCTGGCACTTGCTCCCCACAACGCGCACTCGCAACACCGGTTTCAGTGGTACTCCCCAGAATTGGCAAACATCTTTTTTTTGCTTGAGATTGAGTGTGTTGCGTGACCCAGCCGAAGTTGGTGTTACAGATGATTGGCCATGTTGCACCTCCAATGGACTGTCATCTGCATGGTGCTTGCGGCTGCGGAACATGCCAGCCATATCAGTAGCAGGCATCATGGAGGTGGCAGCACATTGCTAGACCTGTCAGTTGAGCTGCAGCCTGGGTGTGGTCAGGGGGACTGACGCAATTATCTGCAATACCAGCGGCTACGTCATAATGCAGACGTACAACACGCAGCATGATATCAAGCTGGAGTATATCGAGCATCTGGTGCAGCGCAAAAAGAAGTTTGTCAGTAGGGAAACAACAACATGCGTGTGTCTGTCGACCGACACAGCTGGCACGTGCTACCTGCGTCGTCAGTCAATCAAATCAGACATGATGTAATTAAAGTACGCTGCATGATTTGCGCCCCAACAAAAACTCTCTGCGGGTTTCACTGCTGATGCATACCGACACCTAGGGTTTGGGTGTCTAATCGATGTCGGTGATCTAATGCTGCATGTTGCGTGGTGAACGTCTGCTCGGCAAGGTGAGCGACTGCGCTTCCGATTTGAAGTGTTTCCGTTGGGACCAGAAACGGACCGTTGGGGCGGGCTTCTCAAAGTGTGCACCGACCTGCAAACGCATAACTGCGTCTGTCGCTGCCATTTGCCTGTCCAGACTTTCACCACTCGCTAGGCAGCCAGTGCCCCGAGTGATTGGGACAAACACAACATGGAGCGTGAAGAGGCGGTGTATCTGGCGAAGCTGGCCGAGCAGGCTGAGCGCTACGATGAGATGGTCAACGAGATGAAGAAGGTGCGAAGCGACAGTCCTGGAATCCTGCTATCAAAGGGGTTTCGAGCACGTACGGGGTTTAAGAGTCTGGGCCCTTCTGCACCGCCTTCGTCGAGCAGGTGGCCAAGATGGTGAGTGACCAGGAGTTGTCCGTCGAGGAGCGCAACCTGCTGTCTGTGGCCTACAAGAACGTAATCGGGGCCCGTCGTGCCTCTTGGAGGATCATCTCCAGCATAGAGCAGAAGGAGGAGAGCAAAGGCAACGAGGAGCATGTCCAGCGGATCCGCGTGTACCGCAAACTGGTGAGACACGAAGCTGCTGTTCAGTGTGGCGCCAGAGCAGCTTGCTCGATCTAGGGCTTGGACTAGAACTGAGTTGACGGGTCTTTAAAGTCCAGCCCTAGCCTGTACCCACTGCCACCTTTCAGCCCAGGCTTCAAAAGCTGTAGTAGTTCGCAGCATTTGCCACTGTCTGACTCCCGCCCTCACCTCGCATGCAGGTCGAGAAGGAGCTGAGCGATATTTGTGCCAGCATCCTGTCACTGCTGGACGAGCACCTGATTCCTACAGCATCGACTGGCGAGTCTAAGGTCTTCTACCTGAAGATGAAGGGCGATTACCACCGCTACCTGGCCGAGTTCAAGACTGGACCTGATCGCAAGGAGGCTGCAGAGCACACACTGCTGGCGTACAAGGCAGCGCAGGCAAGTGTTTAAGAACGATGCACAATATCATAATAGAGCAAAGTGCAGCGTTTGTGACGCCAAACCCCTTGACGAAAGAGCCCTTCACGCTGACTTGTGTGCAGGATATCGCCTTGGTGGACTTGCCCCCAACTCACCCCATCCGCCTGGGTCTGGCCCTCAATTTCTCTGTCTTTTACTACGAGATTCTCAACTCGCCTGAGCGGGCATGCCATCTCGCCAAGCAGGTGAGGTTCGCAAACCCCACTGAAGCAATTTTGTGTGTATTGTTCTTGTGCACCTGCATTACTGCCATCGCCTGTGTTCGTATTTTTGTAGGCTTTTGACGAGGCCATCGCGGAGCTTGACACACTGGGCGAGGAATCCTACAAGGACAGCACCCTGATCATGCAGCTGCTGAGGGACAACCTGACCCTCTGGACATCTGACATGCAGGTGCGTTGTCGTC
The DNA here is from genome assembly GCA_004335635.1 of Chloromonas sp. AAM2. Taxonomy (NCBI): domain Eukaryota; kingdom Viridiplantae; phylum Chlorophyta; class Chlorophyceae; order Chlamydomonadales; family Chlamydomonadaceae; genus Chloromonas; species Chloromonas sp. AAM2. The sequence continues at coordinate 58,440 of QAXH01005311.1, forward strand.
ATGCACGAGTTCTAATCAGGCGGTAACTCGGGCGCTTGCATTAGCAGACGAATCGTGGTGTTCAGTCACCTTATGTTGTCGTGTTTTTTTTTGCCTCTGGTTTTTTCTTCATTTCCCCCCCTCTTCCTTGCACAGGGTAGGTCAGTGCGGTGCATAAGCCATCCCGTGTCCTGTGACGGCTATCCTGATGTAAGGTAGAGACATGTTACAGACATGTTGCATCATCCAACGCTTGCTGTCTTACCTTGCACGTCTTTGCAGGGAGATGGCGAAGCTGGTGTTGGCGCTGAGATGAAGGTTGAGGAAGCAGACGCTTGAGCAGCGCAGCCAGTCCCTAGTCAGTCATGGTCAGAACTGAACAAGGCGGAGTTGTACCCTTCTTTGGATCTGATCACTTGTGAGCTGACTGAGCTGGAAGGTAGCTTTTGCCATGTTGCAAGTTTACTGGCATATTGTTGGGTGACGCTGTCTAACGAAACGACCTGCGCGCCCTCTGATTGACAGTGCGACGGTTTACCAGAGCATTGGCTCACGTTACAATGCTGACATGACTGGCTGGCTTTAGGCCAGCTCGCACCAGCTTTCCTGTGCGCTCATTTGTGTGTTCTGCATTGCAGTGGCTATCTCTTCTGTGCGAATGCTTGCATCAGGTTCTTGCCATGCGTGATTGCCGCATGGGTCGTGTAGGTGGGAGGCCGGGTGGTTTGCTGTTACGCCTTTCGTGGCATGTCCAACTGAGGCGTTTGGGGTGTAGACCACTTGTGTGCTCCACTGCACCTGAGCTTGCTAATGTTTTCACATCTATGCTGGGCCTTAATTGCATGATGTGTCCACTGAACCTGGGCGGTCACCCCAAACTCGCTACGGAAAATGGGTGTTGCCCTCTGTAAGGTGCTGTGTCAATATATGTTCCTGGCCTCAATCGCAGCATTGCATGCAAGGCGAATCATGCACTAACGTCGGACTTGCATTCATTACACATATGATCTCAGCAGCTCAGGCACATAGTGGCACATCACGACTGCACAGCATGGCATGCAGTCATGTGCACACGCCATTTGTCTGGAGTCGTGTGACTAGTGCAGAGAGCCTCGCAGTGACCTGCAAACAACCAGGAGACAGACATGACACGCTTAAAAGACTGGGACGGATGTTTTCAGACACATTGCCTGACTCTGGTAGGCTCAGTCAAACTTGCCTGAGGTACTTCTTGGCGAGCCATCAATTGCTGTGACTGCTGTATTGACGTGAGCACAGCCTTAAGAGGGCTCAAGTCCTTTGTTGCCAGCCCACTACTCTGGGCACCGTCGGCGCACAGATTGAACAGGGCCTTGCACACAGCGCACAGCGTGCCGACCTGCGATGACAAATTCAACACCATGATACAATTGCCTGCTTTGAGTGGCTAACAGTTGCATGCACAATACCAGCCTGCTGCGGTCACACCTCTCCCATTTCTCACCTCCATGTCTCCTGTGGGCAGTGCGGCCACACAGCGAGTGAGCACATCCACTAGCCGCTCAGGCGCATGCAGGCGAACAAGCTCCCCTTGCCGGCCCGTGTCAGCGCTGAAGTTAATCAGCGTACCACACACACTGCAGGCACAAAAGTAGGGCGGCAGGACCTACCACATCATGTTGGCATCCTTGCCGATACAACATTGAGAAACTTCTGACAAGCCTTGCTTAAGGACTTGAATAAGAAAACAGCACATCATCCCCGCACACGCCGTGCTACCAGTACAGCCTATGCCAGCATTCACGTTTGCTTGTGCTGTTGCTTTTTGCAACGCCGTGCCACCCCTCCCTCTCACCTGAAGAGCACTTCCGCACTGCTGTGGTCCAGCAGCAGCACCAGTGCCTCCAGCACCCGTGCATTGACCAGGTATTCGCGGGCCGCGGGGGCACGGCTCAGGTTGCCGAAGGCGCGGGCCGCCTCCACCACGGCCTCCTCGTTATCAACAAGCAGAAGCGGAGTGATGGGCCGCAGGAGGCGGCTGGGCTCCACGGCAAGCAACTGCAACCAGGCAATGCAGGTAGGATGCTATGAGCGGCTGTAGCAAGTGGCTGATAGCAGGTGGCTATTGACTTCGTGCTTTCCCCTCTCGGGCCAGGCTCCAGCCATACACGCGCAGCCAGTCAGCAAGCACTGCAAGAGCGCTGCAAGGAGCAATGCTTATCAGCAACCCACCGTTCGCAACATCTATGCCCAACGCCACACACACATCTGGTGCTCTGGCCCCTGGTACAGATACAGTTGTACAAACCTGGGTCTCTAGCCCCTGGCACAGATGCAGATGTACGCACCTGGTTCTCTGGCCCCTGGCACAGATGCAGATGTACGCACCTGGTTCTCTGGCCCCTGGTAGAAAGACAGGTTGGTGACTGCACACACGGCGTTGAGTACCAGCTCCTCCGCCTCCCCCGCGTACTCGTGGCTGTCCAGCAGGGACAGGAGGCAGGCGGCCAGGGGTGCGCGGGACGCTAGGCCGGGGCCAACCTGCAGCACGAAATACAGCAGCCGCACCGGTGGCTGTACCTCACAATTGAACCAGTACCATCGCTGTGCTTCAATTGTCATTTCACTAGTCATCCTTCAAGCGTGACAGTGTGCTTCTACGACCTGGTCCTCGAGCTGTTGTCATCTTTGAATGCGTCATCACAGTGACTTGCGTGGAACTAGTGCTGCTGATTGGATGGTATAAGAAGACAGCTTGCAGTACGTCCAGGGATAGTTCCAGCTACATGTATTGGACTGTTAGTGTACTGTTGGTGTACTGTTAGTAGACGTACTGTTGGTGTACTGTTAGTAGACGTACTGTTGGTGTAGGGACTTGGCTGTTCTTATCATTCACTGCCCATCCAACCAATGAGCACAAGCAGTTGCTGCACAGATCAAGACATCAGATTGCGCCAGGTGATGCGTGAACCTCCTACCTTGGGGTTGATGGCCAGGTTGGCCACCAGTCGCAGCAGCTTCACCAGGCAGTCCTCACGGGAGGCTGAGTGGGAGGCAGTGGGGCGCTTGGCGGGGGGCGAGGGGGCGGTGGCGGTGCCTGCAGCCATCCCCTCTGTGCCCGCTGCGTAGGACTGCAATGCTGACACTATGAGGTCAAGGGACCCTGGAACTTGGGATACCTGTGTAGCAGCAAAAGTGGGATAAGGTGCAGTTTTCAAAGATGGTTGTTGTGCATCATGTTGCCAGCTCGTCCCGGAAGGAATGGTAGAGGGGTTGAAACAGGCAGGGAAGTTTCAAGACGATTCAACAGAGAGGTAGGCGCTCTTCATATGCACCCCCACTGACCATGACGCACTCTCGCTGCGTCCTCGACTGGCATACCCCCTCTGCCCGCTGCTCAGAAGTGAGTTTGCACACAATTCAAGGCCTATGTTTTAGCTCTGCATGCCATGCACAGCCGTACCTGCATGCGGTACACATCGCTTGTGGTTGTGAGGTTCCCAAGCACGAAGGCCAGGCGCAGCAGCATGGGCCCGTGCGCCACGTACTGCCCCAGCAGCGACACAAGCAGGGGGGCGTACTCAGGATCTGACTCAAACACAACCTGCAGCAAAGGAATACATGTGTTGATGTTGTTGATTGTTTAATTGTTTGGGACAAGCGGCTTGTTGCTGTGACAGTGGCAAACTGAAGTACAGGGAATGGTGAAAGGGCAGCATGACGCACCATCTCAATTTCAGTGCCTCATCCTTGGTATCATCATTACACAGCAGTCGCGAGGCCTGAACTGCACCTGGCTCACTTATTCAGAGATTTGTGTCCCTTCGCTCCACTTTTTGGCTATTGAAAGCTGAAACAATCAATAAACTGTGTCTTGGTCAAAAAGTGTCCGTGTGTTTACCTGGAACTGGTCGCTGAGCGTCAGCTTGCTGAGCACCCTGCCCAGATTGAGCGCCAGCTCCTGAGTCCCGCCCAGCCGGCGCATGGCGGCCTTGAGCACGGGCAGGGCCCCGGCGGAGAGGAAGGCAGCCGCATGGACGGGGGAGACAGCCAGGTTGCGAAGCACACCCGTCACCTGTGGGCATACAAGCGCATGGGGTCATGGGCGCATGGGGTCATGGGCGCATGAGGTCATGGGCGCATGGGGCCATGGGCGCATGGGGTCATGAGCACATGGGGTCATGGGCACATGGGGCCATGGGCACATGGGGGCATGAAGGCACATGGGGGCAAATGGTTGCATGAGCACAGTCAGTCAGAGATGGTGGACAGTGTATAGCAACGAACTAGAGGTTGTATGGTTGTATGGTTGGTATGGTTGTGCGTCCTTGGATAGGATCTGTTAAAGTCAGAACAAGGCTGGGGAGGCTTCAACGCTCAGAGCAAGGGACAATGAAAACCATGCCAGTGAAAGGGCCTACAGAACGTCCTCTGCACGTAGTGCCTGTTCAGTTCAGCAAGTGGGCGACTCATATCAGATGACTATGGCCCGCACCTGTACCGCCACCTGTGCTGGACCGCTGCCCATTACACCAACAGTTGGCTTGAGAAGTAAAGAGATTTATCTAAAAACAGAAGAAGCTGCCTCTCAGGCAGGCAAATGGTGATGGCCGTACCTGTACCGCCACCTGTGCTGGACCACTGCTGCTGCCCGCCCCTGTGGCCGCTGGTGGCGACCCACCCCGCTCCCCACACCCATGGGTGGAGGGCACCTGACAGGCAAACGATGTGCATACATGCATTCAAGCCATGTGCATGCGGCTACAGCATGAGCATACGTTGCATGGCAGGCGCAAAGCGCACACCAGGTGCCTGCAGGCAGGCCTAGCTGCTAATCGTGCTGGACTTTTGCTGTCAGGCAGCACAAGCCGCATGCTGCTGGGTCAGTGTGATACGTGAGTGGTGATCAACACTGCAGCCTCTGATATTGTTATGCACGCCCACCAAAGCAATCCACGCGACATATCCTAAATGCATACCTCCCTGCTAAGCGTGCCACGCACATGCATCCTTCCATGCACCATGTGCCACTCACATGCACGCCCCCATGCACCATACCCCACTTACATGCGCCACCATGCTGGCCAGAGCTCCACACAACACATGCAGCGCCCCTGCCTTGACCAACGCCCGCTGATTACTCGCATCATTAGAAACGTTTTTCAACGCCCCACAGTAGTACACCAGCGGTTCATACAGGTTTTGCTGTGCTGTGCTGTGCTGCTTAGTCTGCTCGGGTGCTGCTGCTATGGCTGGCATGCCAGGGGTGGGAGGGGTGGAGGGTGTCTGAGGGTGGGAGTCCGGTCTGGCTGCATGTGCCTTGTCCGATGATGCCACCATGACGTGAATTGTACGCAGCATGGGCTCGAGCAGCGCCTCACGCCTGCATGTGACAATACGTGTTCGTGATGCTATGATTCATCATGTTCCCACACGTGTTCGTCAGGTTATGATGCATGTCCATCATGTGGGGCATGTGGGCGCAGTACTCACGCTTGTCGTTTGGACCGGCACTGACACACACTCAAACACAACTCTGCTACACGACGACTGTATGTCGCAAGAGGCAGACGCACACAACAATGTTTATGCCTAGCAATCGCATGGTCACACTCTGCATGCCCTACGCATGGTTGGGTGGGCGTCAGCCCACACCCTGACAAACCCTGCCCTCCATGCACTTCCATGCACCTGAACAGTGCGTCGTGTGCGCTGTCCTTGGACAGGCGGTACAGCAGCTTGCCGGCCTGCAGGAGGGGCTGCCGACTGCGCACCACACGCAGCAACACGCTGCACGCCTGCACGCACAGAAGCAGCAGGTTGGTGCTGTTAGGTTGCAGGCTCACCAATGTGCATGAATCCTGCAACTAACCAACCCAGTTGGCTAATCAACCCAGATATTGGAATCGCTAAACACACAGATGGATAGACTGACAGACAGACAGTGCACAACGTCTGATGACGGACGTGTCACAGGCACACTGTGCGTAAGGCGTCGCATGCTGGTAGGTCAACCCTGGAGCATGTACAGAGGTAGTAAATCCAAGCTCTTGTTCAGTTATCCCTCCCAATCTATCGCAGTCAGTGACAACTTCTGATCAAACCTCCCGGCTATCAGCCACTCAGGCGACCCCACACAGCACCACGGCCCCCCTCTCACTCTTAGTAGCAGTTCGGAAGAGTGACTGTCCATGAGCCTGAACACGTGTTCAGTGATTGCCTCCCTCATGGTCAGCAGCACCCCTCGGCTGTCCATGTATACAACAGATGAGGAGTTGAGCCACCTGAACAGCAAACATGACCTCACAAACGTGTTTGTATGTATGCTCAGGCAAAGGGCCTGAGGTGATTGTAAAAGGAAGGCCTAAGTATAAGGCATGAGGATAGCGCAAGACACTTGTCACTCATAAGCTGCACAGGGCGTTGGTGCCCTGAGAAGCCACAGGCACCAAGTTTGTGTGCTTATCATGGGAACAACAAAGGCAGCACCAGCTACACAACCTCTGTGAAGATTGGATGCGTTCCTTTATCGCATGAGCCGACGCCTGCTTACATGTGTGCATGGACACAGGCTCATGGACAGTCATGACTCAATCTGTGGTGCACTCATATCATCCCAGGCCATTCAGAGAGCCTCCTGTTGTGCTGCGGATATGCTAGTATCACCCGCCATTGCCAGTCTTTGTGATTGTGTCACAGAATGTGCAGTTTGATGAGCCATGAGGGCTGTTGGTATGAGTGCGGTCCCGTCAGACTCACTGGGATGGATTGGCTGAGTTGCGCATGGCGATTGCACACGCCAGCACGCGGCTGCACGCGGTAAGCACCTCCGCCAACGCCTCCTGCTTCCCAACGCTCCCTACCCCACCCGTGCCCGTTCCCGTGCCTGCACCCCGGCCGCTGGCCGTTCCCGGCCGCCCGTTCCCGCCCGCCCCCTGCGGCCCGCCCGCCCCATTA
>QAXH01005311.1:65382-78604 GCA_004335635.1 Chloromonas sp. AAM2
TAGCAGCCGCAGCTAACGCGGCTGTCGCCGTTGCCAATTGTTGCAGTGCTGCCTCTGTGTCTTTTCGCCACACCACAAACGCATCACTAATGTCCAGCACTACAGGCTCCTGCTGCTGCTGCTGCTGCTGCTCCGTTGTGCCGGGTGCAGTGCCTGATGTTCCCCGACGTGAAGAGCATTGTCGGCCGTAGCTGTACCGGTCTTGGCTATCACTGTCGTCGTCGCTCTCAGAGCTATCACTGTATTGTTGAATGGAGAGCACCTGGATGAACAGCATATGGCATACAATCACTCCCGTCATGTCAAACAGCAAGGGGTGTCTATCAAGGGCTCACAACTGGTTCATGGTGTGTGTCTATCCAGGGCTCACAACTGGTTCATGGCACCATACTACTGGCACAGCCTCAGCAGGTTTCTTGGCGTGTTTTGAATCATCCCATAGGCAAGTTTTCGGGCTCCCACCTGATGGTGCTGTATCATAAAGCAAAGCGCACCAGCTTTTGCTTAATCATCCTGCCATCATTACCCGGTACCTTACTACACCCATAACACAAGCACATGCCTCTTTCCCGCACCTGTGCGCCTGGACCCCCAGCCCCCATGTCCCCGTTGCTGATCCATCCGTGTGTGTGGTCGGGCGAGTATCCGTCAAGCGGGCCCGAGCCGCCCTGGGCTGAGAGCGGCCGGGGCTGGGAGGGGGATGGGCGGGAACCCTCCGCATAGCAACCTGTAGGGCAATGCAGGGGGGTTCAAAAACGGTCCAGGTTGTGATGGCGAGAAATGCAGTATACAGGCAAGTAATACAGAATATCACACAAAGTATGCATGGTAACCTGGGGGGGCGCGTCAACGTTCCAGGGTTGGTGTACGCTGCAGGGTTTGGCAACGGTCAGGGTGTAACAACGTACGATACATACATAATACCACTCAAGATATTCTGGTGCAAGCATGCAGAACCGTAGCTTGCTTCCGAGTTGCATGCAAGTGTCACACACCTGGAGTGTCTACGTCATAAATCTCATGCGGCGACCTGCACAGAGCGATACCATTCACTATTGTTCATCCTAATACCCAGTTGCTGGTCCACAGGCAACACAACGTAATCACAATCTGAGCCACAACTCTTACACTGACGAGCAAACTTCGACTTGTTATTTTAGCATGCTACATTTCCAGCTTAGATGTCGAGCCCCAAATGCCGATAGCCAATAGCAGGCCTGCTCCGTTGCCTTCTGCACCTTTCCCACCCCACCCAGCCTACCTGTACCCCATCTCTGCCGCTGCGATGTTGGCTTTGAGTGCCTGCACGGTCTCCGCTGCCGTGGGCCTGCCCCTGGACGCCTGGTGCTGCAGCAGCAACCCTCCGCCGTCGCCCAATGACTCACTCACACGCCGGTCATGGTCCTGCATGTGCCAGGATCAAGAATCAAGCATGACCCTACATGCATGGCATGTTCAGATGTTGTTATGGCGTTGGCCTTTGTCGCAGGGCTAAGACAGGCACGAACAGAAGGCATGTTGCGACTGACAGTGCAAGCCTTGTACCGCATTCACCTGTGAGCTGCTGCGCAGCATGCTCCTGCTGCCGCATGACCGCCGCCCGTCCCCGGCCCCGCCTAACCCCTGCTCCAGAATGGACCCACGCCTGCCACCCAGAGCGCCAGGCGCGTTCTCTGCGGGCCAGGGCTCGTGACGGGAAGGTAAAGGCACGTGATGCACGTGTATGAGTGTGTGAGCTCATGTGCATTGCACACTGGGTGGGCTCCTGTCCTGCTGCACTAAAGACTTCGTCAAGCAATGCCTGTGATGCATGTGCTTGCATTGAGTGCTTTGCACTTGCATTGATGCACGTGCCAGCCCCTGCTTCCACAGCCGCTATGTGTCGGACATGCATCTAGCGGTGGCCATGTTTGCTGGACGTATCCTGCGAGGCCCCACTCACTGCACTCTGCTGGATGCACCGTGATGCACCACATTGAGTTCAGCTTTGCTGCATCAAGCTGTCCTGCCATGCGCTCTGACTGTGTATGCCAGCACCCACCACTTCGGGCGTATGGGTCGAGTCTTGCAATGGACAACTTGGGACTATTCTCGAAAAATAGCTTGCTGCGAAATGCATAGCAAGAGGCAGGTGCGCAAGGTCGGCATCGCAACATGCAGGCACGGCCAATGTGCATGGTGTTGGTGTACATGCAGCCTTGCATTGGCCATGCACATGTCATCTGTGCATGACATTGATGTACATCACTCTTGGTCTAGCAGCCAGTTGTAGAGCTGAAGTGCATACCTTCCAGGCACGCCATAAGCGGAGGATGGTCGATTCTGTGCAAAGTCTGAGTCACGAGTGAACAGCTGCCTGCCAAAGTCTGATGATGGGGTTTGTGGTCGGGTCGGGTCACGAAGCGATGCTCTGCGTATGCATGCACGTCAGGTAAGTCACCTAGCCTCTGCTGCTGATGCAGCTGATAGCCTTGCTGCTGAATCAACCCTGCCGTGCTTGCACGAACAGCAGCATTTGCAAACGCACTTGGCCGCCTGGACAACAGCGATGGGCGCATTGGGGCGCAGCGCATAAGGGTCATAATCGCTATCCATGCTGTCCCGCAAACCCGACGAGGTTGGACCCAGTTCGCGTTATATGCTCAGCCTGAACCCCTGGCAGGCGAGCACCCACTCAGCTTCCAGTGCAGGACAGGGATGAACATTTGTCATTTGCCTCGCAGCTCGTACATGTACCAACTAACCAACCGTGTACAAGCAAGAAGTCCGTTACTTGGGCATGCGCAAAAAATGGAAGATTGGCCCTTAAGTGGACAAACCCAAAACCACCAGCTCACTTTATCTCTGTAGTATGAAAAATCCAGCCCGTAGTACATTGGCGACTTGGACCAGCCGTGTAGCTTGGGCATGTGCACCTCCACATGTGAGGCAACATGGCAATCGTAGGCTGTAGGCTGTAGAAACCTGAACTTTAAGGTGCGCTTTGCCAGTGACGCATGACGCGTGACACATGACCCCTATACAGAGCTGAAGCCGGACTCCTCAAAGGAGCACGCCCACGCGAAGGACCCAATCTTATACTGCAGAGAATTAGACTTCTGCAGCAAGCATTGCATCCACTGCTTGTGACCCGCAGTGAAATTTGACATATTTAACTGCCCACACGTGTGTTGGTACTCTTTCATCGCACGCCGATGTCCGGGTTGATGATGCGTTGCGGGTGTGCTGAGGGTATTTGGCGAAATGAAGCATTGAGCGTAGACAGGTTAGGCAAGGCTGAGTGAGCCGGTCATTAGGCAGAAGCAGCCTGGGCTCAGGAGAGCGTTGTGGCGTTCCTCTTTGCATATCTCTCACTGTCCGTTTTGGGTTTTGATTCCCTGGCCTTGGCGCGCCTGGCCATGGATGATCATGCAGGCGCGTACTATCAAGTAGTACGCGTTTCCCCATCGCGCGAGCTTTGTCACTACCTTGGAAAAACAGCCTGGCTTACTGCTGCTTGCAAAACAACAACCTGTCTTTGAACATTGCGCTGGAAGGTTGAACAATTAACTGGTCTGGAGCGATTGACCACTCGAGCACAGCAGTCACCTGCACATATTCGTCTGGTGCATATGGCAGAGGTACTGGCTTAAAAACTGCTCACGAGCCTTACTGGTGCCAATGCCGATCAACTTCTCATCCAGCCTCAGGCAGCAGGCCTTACATTTGACGCAACCACAGTGCTGTACACAGAGATTACACCACAATGAAATTGATTTGTCAATCGCCCGATCCTCTTGCTGATAACATGGGTACAACATGTACGCTGTTGTGCTATGCCAAGCACAAGAAGCAAGCTACCGGTAGTCAAGGCAAGTTGCTCAGAAGGCTTAGTGGCACATTATCACAGGCCGCCACGTCAAACCGTACGTTCTGAACACTGTGATCAATAAGTATTTGAATGGCACCACATGATGGTGTGCACTAAAACCGTATGTTGGGAGTGGCCCAGCTGGTGCCGTGATGCCCAGGTCGGAGTCCTGCCCCTTGTAGCCCAGAGCAACCCACCAGGCCACATCACAATAAAAAAAAGATGTTTGCCAGTCCTGAGACAATTCTCAGGAACAGACAGTCGCAACTATATGTTCAGAGCAGAGCACGACCCCTGTGGATCGCCGACACTCGCACACACAGGGTTGTTGATACAGGCAGGCATATATTCGAGACAGTGCAAGTGCTGTCACAGGTCGTGAGGCGAGGCTCCAAGAGGCAGGTAACTATACGACACACACCCGCCTGGTGAACACCCTTCACATCAGGTCCTAAGGCCAGCACACCCATGTTCCTAGAAATTGTCCCAGAAGTGGCAAACATCTTTTGGTTTCGTGTGTGGTAAGTCCTCCACAGTGACCAGCCACTTCCAGGCCAACAAGAAATCTTGATCCAAGTGTATCCTGACGGAAGTTGATAAGTTTCACACCGCCCTCACTTTCTTCAACATCGGAGCCCTGAGCCTCTGTGGCCCAGAGCAACCCACCGTGCCACGTCATGCTTGGTTGCCTCACTCATGCGCGACCCATCAGCTGCATGCACTGCCGCCCCAACCCCTGCAACAACCCGAGTATCGCTTGAAGTGACCGTGACAGTCACACCGGTTACAGCGGTTGTGGTGGTTGTGCACCGCTGTCTGTTCTCAAAGCGGCAAGCCTGGTCAGCAGGGCAGCCGTGCTGGCTGTGTCTTCAGAAGCCACCGCAGTGGCTGTGCCTGTGCTAGATGTCCCTGCCTGAGGCACCTGAACTAAAGGAGCGCTGTCAGTGTTGACAGGCTGAGAGGCAGTGGGCCAGGACTGGGACGCACTGCTGCCACTATCCCGGCAGGTTTGCTGTTCTGGGCGGACCCAAAGCGAATATGATTCCTGCGGTTGCGCCTCAGAATGACATGGCTGGGGCTGCTGAAGCAGTTGCGGCCGTGCCTCCAGCGGCAGGTGCTGTGCTGCTTGCCGCTCCGCTGCCTGCTGCAGGCCGCCCCCCGTCCGCTTGAGCAGCCCCGTGCCTGACACGCCATCGGTGGCTATCTGTGGCTGTACACTTGCCACACCAAGCTGCCCTGTAGATAGAGCAGCGATAGCATGACTGGTGGCTTGACTGGGCATGTGATGGTGTGGTGCAGGTATGGTGGTCATGCCATGGGCAGTTTGGGATGGTCCTGGTGGTGCAGCAAAACTGACAGTTGGCAGTTGGTTGTTGATTGGCCTTTCCATTAGAGGTAACCGATGGTGGGTATTAGCAGGGGCTTGGCTGGCGCTCTTACAGTGGGCTGGTGCGGGCTGGTGCCACAGCCATGAGTGATCAGTGTGGGGCAGAAGGGATGGCATGAGGGGTGCTGCAGTTGCTACGGGTTCAGCCAAAACGCCAGGGACGCGGAAGGCTGGCAATGCTCCAGGAATACGGGAGCGAGGTTGGGTGCATTTGCGGCCTGCCTTTGCAGGGCATCTAGCCTCTGCTTTGGGTACGGGTTGAGCTGCAGTGCCACAAGCATTGCCATGCGGGGAGCTGCCCGACTTCTTAACCGCTTTGGCTTTTGCTTTGCAGGCACGCTTGACGACCCGCATGGTCGGCGGGCCAACTGGCAGCATGGCAGTTGCAAAAGCTGTTTCTCCCAATGCACGTGCTGCCACGTGACTATCACCAGCAAGCACGTGACCCATATAAGGTACATCAGCTGCTGATGTCAAACTCCGCACTGCAGCAGGTTGCTGCCGGGCTTGGCGACTGCCTTTCAACCTTGGACCCGTACGGCCCCGTCGAGCCGTCCCCACCACCTGCGGCCGCTGCTGCTGCATCCTGCATGCATCTGCCCAGGTCCATAGCATACCGCATAGCAGCCACAGCCTGCGCCACTCTGCTGCCAGCTCCAGCATAGCTGCATCCTTCACCTCCTGACTCATACCTCCACTCGCGCTCTCACTTGCCTGCCCTGTGATTACTTCCGCTTCGCCCTGCTGCCTTACATCTCCATCCGGCCCTGCAACGCCTCCTCCAGCCACGCCCGTCTTTACACTCTCCACAGTCACGCTATCAATGCCATGAGCATTGGCAGGCTGCTGCAATGCCTGAGAGGCGACTGGGTGTGCAGGCGGGGGTTCGAACGAATCGCCAGCCTCAAGGGTGCATGTGTGCTGAGGCATCGCTGTCTGCTGGTCGCCAGGCTCGCATGCCTGCGGAAGTTGTGAGTGACCGGAAGCCACAGGCTGGGTAGCGCTGTTGCAGTCATGTTCAAGTTGCTGGATGGAGCAGGTGGAGAGCAGGATTGATCCAGCCGGGTCAAGGGATGGGTTTGGATTAGCAGAGTTGAGGTTGAGGGTGATGGGGCTGTGTGTTGGCGTTGGTGTTGGTCCGGCACAGCTGCCACTGAGAGAGTGTGTGTATTGGGTTAGCTGGGCAAGGCTGAGCACTAAACTACCCTCAGTGCTGCCATCACAGCTGCCTGGAGCTGGCGGTGTGGGCAAACAGCTAGCCTCCTGCTGCTGGTGCTGCTGCTGGTGCTGCTGCATGCAAGCAACTTGCTGATCGCCCGAGCTGAGCTGCTGCTGCCGCTGCTGCTGTGATTCAGTAACCTGTCGGCCATCAAAGCGAAGGTGGTGTTGCTGTTGCTGCTGAGGTGAAGGAGCAGCTTGTCGATCACCAACCACCAGCGTGGGGCTTGCCGTACGGTCTAGGATAAGGGCAGGCTTAGCTGGAGCTAGGGTAAGCACAGGATCAGCCTTTCTGTGGGTGCGCAGAACCCGCCAGGCGCGGTGACGGAGCACGCCTGCCCGATGCACAACGGCCACCGCGTTAGCATGCGCTGCTTGCTTCTGTTCCTCGCACCAGCGTCTCCAAGCTGATAGAACAGCGTGTATGAGGCGGTGGGAGTGCCGAGTGGTTGCAAGCCGCATGAGGGTACGGAGACGGGCCAGGCGGGCTGCAGCCATATGCCAGCGGGCTAGCAGGGTGCGCAGGAGGACAGGCCGCCACTGATCAGACTGGCTGTCTGCAATGTGCCGCTTCCTGCAAACGTGCAGTAATCGATATCATCATGGATACATGGCACTCTCAGACTCGAGCCGACCCAGTTATGCATTGCAAATAGTCATACATATTACATCGTACACATGGAAACCCATCCCAACGCCCCATTCGGGCTCATGACCAACTGCCACAATAGCCATCAGTCTCCAAAACAGCAAGGTAAGCATTCCTCGCTGCATTTGTGCTGTTTGCTGTTCCCGCCTGCTGACTTCATGTGCAGGTTCATCAGCGCAGCATCCCACCTTAGCACGTCGCCCCTCCATCCCTCCATGGCCCGCCCGCACAGGCTGGCTCGGCGGTGGTCCCTTGCCAGTGCGATCCCGCCTGCCCAGCCCAGCAGCGCCCGCAGCAGCAGGTGGCGGAGGTACACATGAGCCTCGGAGGGGAACCCATGGCGCCTAGGGACAACAGGACAGCAGCAAGGTTTGGCGTCACGCCTGGGCTGCTGAGGCGGACGTTTGCGTTTGTGAAAAGCAACGCTGGGCATTTGAGCACCTAGGCATGTGCTAGCATGTGAGTGGAATGCAATCCTTGTTTGTGGGTGCTGCAGGCGTTTGCCACGTGTGCAACAGGTTCTCATCATCAGTGTCGTTGGGTGCGCCTCACACCCAGCTGACTGCGCAGCTCTGGAGCGTCAAGACGGCCCCCTGCGTACGGACTGTAGACCCGCGCAACAACATGCAGTTCATGCCCTGGTGGTCACAGCAGGCCCCATGCCGCACCTGAGCCGCTGCCGCACCGCCCAGCGGCTGTGCGGGTCGCTGCATGCCTCCCTTGCAAGCAGCGCCAACTCAACCAGCACGCGACGGCCCAGCCCGCGAGCGTAGTGCTCCTGTGAAGATGCAAGAACAAGCATGTGCCTCACGATGATAACGGTTATGACACTGGCGTACAGCCGAGCAAGTTACCGGCACATAGCATACATGCGGTGCTCAGGCATGCTTGTTTCCAAGCCCTGTTTGACACACACTCCACTCACGCTTGGGCACAACCCTCTACATGTGCGCTCATTAGATACAGACCCCCCAAGCTGGCCGTGGTTTTAACCAACGCTGTACCCCTCTACCACCAGGGGCAGACTCCTTAGTGGTGTTAATTAACCTCACCTGCCACTTCATCCCGACTGCCTGGTCCATGCATCGGAGGCATCGAACCAGCAGCCGCGTGGCCCAGTGGGCGGACGCCACCTGCTCCTGAACCTTGGACGCACGCCTTTCACGCTTCAGGTCACGGAAGTTACGCCAACGGCACAACACCTGCAAAGGGCCAGATTATTGATGCCATTACCTGATCGGTACGTCCCTAGCGAAAGAAGCAAATCAAGGCGTGAGGCCTGGGTATGGTTTGCTTGCGCTGTGGTGATGCAAGATCGTGTTCCTGACAACGAAAGTCAGGGCTTGGACTCACACAATGACCCTGGCGCAGCCATGCAGGAAGACAGCGGATACTGGGAAACCATTAGACCGCGGGAACAGCTTCACACCGGGCAAGTTTACCCGGAACTGCCCGGGCGAGTTCCGAACGGCGCAAACGACGGCATGGTCAGAGGACTCGCACTCAAGAGAAGGCACTCACGTGACTGAGTAGCTGGTACTCCCTTCCATAGACTAGCACCGCGTCCCTTTCTTCCCACAGTTCCTCCGCCAAGCGCAGCACTCGTCGGACCAATGCCCGCGCCTCCACCTTCCCGCGCCAGAGACGCAGGGCACGAGATGCCCGAGCACGCATTGCTTGTGAGACGCAAGCGGCATGGAACGCCTGCATTCACACAGGCAGGCAGTCACTTGCATGTCACTTGCATGTCGCAGGCAGCTGATTTGTTTATGTAAGAGCTGCCAGTGTTCCTTTACGTGTCATGGTCGTAAAGCTTGGACATGCCAAGCTTTGGACAGTCCATGCACAGTCCAACATCAACTTCACTGCCCTGGCTCAGGCCTTCACTTTGTGTACCTTGCGCAGCCTCACGATCTTGAAGCCCATCCAACACCTGTGCATGCATCGCTGTGCCCGCGACGCGGTGTGCTCCGTCACCAGCTCATGCAGCAGAGCACGCCTGCGATCAAACCGTAACACCGTCGGACCTGGCCACCCAAGTCACGTGAAGGTTAAGCGTTCCATGCAACAGTGTTGGCTGAGCATTGCATGGCAACACATACAACAGCACCGGAACAGTGTGAGCAGTGCAACCCTGTGAACTGCCATCTACTGAGCGCCATCGGTTACTGGAACAACTCCGCTGCTGTTTGTATCATCCTCTATCTGCGGATCCCGTGAACCCATTCCGCATTGTTGCCGACCCCAACACACACTGCACCATGTCTCTCCCGTGTTTCACCCAAGGCCCTCTGCCCGCACCTGGCCGCCCAGCCCCTCCACCGCTCCAGGTAGTGGCAGCACGTGGCCACACGCGACAGCAGCATCACCCCACGTGACAGCTCACGCACATTGAGGTGCCAGGCGGTCAAGGCCCAGCGCTGAAGGGAAACGTGGTACCTGCATGACAAACGGACAGTGTCATGTGATCCATGTGCCGTCATCACAAGAACACATGGGGCCACGCCACCAGAAGACATGGGGCAGAGGAAGTGACACTACACTGTGCACTGTGGGTCGCACTCTGGACGATCCAATCACTACTAAGTACTGCAGAGTGTGCGCAATGCTACTTCACTGACAGTCAGCCAGTCAACATGAGGCGTAGTCGCACTTCTCTACCCATGCTTTTCCGTAATGTTGGGGTCAAACCGCACACACGTTGATCCCTTTTGATCATCCCCAATCCAGTTTGCTCATGCCCAGACTACCTGTGGTTAGCCACTCTGCCTCTGGCCCTGGATCCCAGTGTCAGGGAGCGCAGCACTCGCAGCACGCCCCGACAGCGCCGCTGCGCCCATTGCACCACCGCCGCCACCTCAAGCCCGCCAAGCCACCGCTCCTCACCCACACCCGCTGCTTCCCCACGTGCCACGCCAGCTTCCAAGTCACACCACACACAATGATGAGTATCACCACCACTTCCAGCAATTCCGTCTATGTCCATGTCACCATCACCAGACACGTGGCATGATTGGTGCTCCTCTTCACCACTGCTGCATTCACTGCCGTGTTGCTTGTCCCCAGTGCTGGTACCAACTGCTTGTCGGTTTCCACACATTACCCGCAAGTACTGCAGCGCGTGGGTTTGCAGCTGCTGCATGTGGTACACACGTGCCTTAACCCCAGACTGAGCTGTGCTAGCATTGCTTTCATGCTCATGTGCTACTTTCTGGCTAGGCTGATGCGAGCGGGGTGATCGCCGGGTTTGACAACGCTCAGCAGCAAACACTGGACGGCCATGTGGCCTTGAGACCTCAGGCATGAGCAGGGGATCAGTCCGAAGCCGAGGTGCAGCCATTGCCTTGACCACGCCTGACACGTGCGACCCTGGGCTGCTTAGCAACAGATGCACTTGCTGTTGATGTGATGCTCTCTCAGCTGGGTGCAGCTGCTGTGGTGCTGGCTGAGGAATGTTGGCATGCGATGGAAGCACATTATTAATCTGCTGCAGTGGTGGTTGCGATGTATGGACATGCAATGGAACCAGCATGTTGCTGATCCGATCATCATGAGAAGGAGGAATGGTGGCGCCCACCGCTGCCCCTGGGCTTGTTGGCTGTGGCCCAGGCTGCATGTCATCACCGCCTGTTGCGGTGGGCGCCTGCAAGTTTAAACGCACTCCTGATGCTGTTGTTGCCCCAGGCCTGGGTGGGCCAGAGGGGTACCTACGGAGACTGCTGGTCCAGCCTATGGGATCCTGAGCCGTTGTGGTGGTGGTTGCAGCGGTTGGTTGGGCTGGGCGTGACCTCCCTGCTGACACTGCCCCCTGCCGCCCGGTGCCCGCCTCCTGAACATCTGCCCCAGACTGGTGCCTTCCTGGTGCGCCACCCGTGCCAGAGTAACCGCCATCAGTTGCAAATAAACGGAAACTGCCACCAGCGGCTGCCCTGCTCTGGTTTCTGTCAGGCAGGAGTGTCATGGCTGTGTGACCTGCCTGACCGGTGCCGTCTTGCCAGATGGACTGTGACGATGAGCTGACTGTCAGAGCGTCAAGGTGTAACAGAGAAACGGGATTTGTAACGGGTTCAACTGCACCTGGCCAGGAGCCTCTGCTGGGGTAAAGGGGCTGTGGATGCGCCTGGGCTTGCATGGCAGGAGGTGCATATCGCGCTTGCTGTAATCTGTAGTTTGGTTGCGATGCGGTGGCACCAGAGTGATGCTGGTGCTTGGTTGGTGGTGGAGGCGGGACACTTAGGGTTTCGGTTTGTGACCATACCGAGGAGAGATCGGACAGTGAGAGTGGGGGCAGGTGTGCCCGCTCTGCTGCTGCTGCCAAGGCAGCCAGGCGGTGCCCGAGTGCCGAGCCTTGACTACCTGGTAGTTGTGCAGCATCATCGTAATCAGTGTTTTGGTGGCGTGCTGGGTTCAGTGTAATAGATTGTGTTGTGCGCAACGGTTGGTCTGAGTGGGTTGCGGGTACGGCACGGCACCGTGGCCGCTGTGGCGACAGTGGCTGGTGTCGGGGCCGCAGGGGTGGGCCAGGTTTCAGCGGCGAACGGAGCTTCACAGCTTGTGGTTGCTGAGGCGCGTGCTGATGGTGGTATCCCGGGCGGGTTGGAGACGGCGAGCGGTCAGCTATGCCAGGAGGAAACCAGGGCACTTGCTGCGGGCTTCCCTCCGCTGCACCAACATCTCCAACCATGGCACGGCCACGAGTAGGTGACACGGCGTTGGCACGCCGACGGTGCTTTTGAATACTACGTTCCCGCGTGTGTGCCAAGCCATCCGGACTGTGCTTGAAGGCCTTGCGGGCGCCTCTTCCTGGGCTTTCTTGCTGCGGCCTACCTTCACCGGCCGGGCGATGCTTTGCCAGTGGCCGCAGCAGGTGCAGTGGCAGGCTAGTGGCTCCTACAGGCAAGAAATGCCATGGCTGCGGGCTGCCAGGCGGGCCGTCCAGCACCGGCTCCGCTACCGCCGTCGGCAGCTGCAGCACTCCTTGGGGACCCAGCGGTACATTACACGCCCGCATTCCCGTCCCCGGCTCGCCACCGCCCGCGCCCAGGCTTTCCCGCAGCGCGCCCGCGGCCGCAGCCGGAATACCCGTGCTGACGTCAGTGCCTTGTTCTGTTTCGGCATCCATCATTTGGGCCACTGCCAAGGTGAAGCCCTGCGGGTACCCTGACAATTGCTGCCTGATCTGAATGGCGGTGGCGGCGGCTGTGGCTATGGTGGCCTGGAGAGGCACCACACGGGTGGTCATGAGGCTCTCAAGGCTGTTGTGCTCATCAAGTACCTGCAAACGACACAGACAACATATTGTGTGGGCGTACTGTGTGTCACAGCTCTGGTCTTGTGTGGGCGTAAGGCAAATCACACAGGCAAGCTGCAAGGCACCAGCCATCAAGGCTGCTGTACTGGAAACGTCGTTGGCTGCTTCTGAATCAGACCTTCTGATGGCTAACTATGGGAAACGTCTCAGGGCATGTCGTCAGACAGTCCAAGGAAACTGCAAAGCAGCGCAGGCTACACATGGCAAGCTGCTTCCTTCAACACCTGCGTGGTTTCAACAGAGCGTTTAGTGAGGCAACAGTCAGCACACATGCATCGGTAACCCATCACCCGCTGGCCTCACCTGTTGCAGCTGAACCTGCAGGCCGTCAGTGTTGCCCTGCAGGCTGTGCGTCGACTCAAGCAGCTGGCCACACACTTCCTGGGCTGACTCAATCTCCTGCTCCAGAGGGGCCAGCTGGCGGGATGATGAAAGAACACCTGCAATCAGGTGCAGAGATGTCTCATGGTGGCGCCAGCATGGCCTTCTATAGCTTGTAGAGCAATGCCTTTGAACTCCAGTATGTCTCTAGCGGGGAGGTGTGCAATTGCAGAACCCCTCATACGACATGTATGTAACCGTTCGTGGCAGGTTGTGCAGACCTCAGTCTAGGATACCATCATGGTATCCATGGCATGGATGTGGGTTGGTCGCCAAAGTCGGTACCATGATGCTCTGATGGCCGAGTCAAGTCATTGGCTGCGTTGTTTGGATGAGCTTACACTAAGCGCATCATCATCATCATCATTACATGGCTTTTCATGGTTCAACCCACGGTGCTGCAGCTGGACACAATATCTCTCCAAG
>QAXH01005312.1:4556-21208 GCA_004335635.1 Chloromonas sp. AAM2
GGTGCTGGTGCTGGTGCTGGTGCTGGTGCTGGTGCTGGTGCTGGTGCTGGTGCTGGTGCTGGTGCTGGTGCTGGTGACATCACATTACACAGTGTAATACAATGCAACTCAAGCACCCCTCACCTGCATGGCCACTGGCGAGGGGAAGCTGGGCACCTTGTCGCACAGCTTCTGCAGCTCGTTCATGGCGGCAGGGGACAGCAGGTCGGGGCGGATGGACAGAGCCTGTGGTCAAGGGACACCACAGGGCAACAGCAACATTTGCCCCCACAATCACCGACTACTGCCACCCTGACCCCAACCTTAACCCTGAGCCTAAACCTGACCCATTTTCACCATCACATACTCACTGAAGTCGGCTGCCCCTCCCATTGTTTCCAGATCCAGGCCCGCTATGATGCGCCCACCTCGGACCCGCCCTGCACTGCGCACTCCTGCACCTTTGCTCGCCCTGCCTTTAGACCAGAGGTCTTCTGTCTGCCTGCCATTCCTGTGCACCCCCACGCATCTTCATGCATGAATCACTCGGGATGGCAAGTGATTCGCAGGCCCAAACCCTGCCTTCACAAAAGGGCCCACACTGCATGCTGGAGGCATGCCCCAGCCCCCTTGAGCAATGCCCAAGCGCTTGCCTGTCCCAGTTTGATGTATGCAGGGCCCAAGCTGGTCATGATGTCCCTCAGTTCCACCGCACGCGCCACCTCCGTTTCTTTCAACTGCCCACGTGCTGCGTCAAAGGCAAGCCGGCCCAGGAACCCGCCAGCAATGCCTGCAGCAGGACATACACAGTTTGTCAAGTCCACCAACACACATACAGGTGCTGCAGCAGGCTTGGGACAAGGTATGGCTGCTCAGGGCGAATGTGGTGTCGTATGAGCTCCTTTGCAGTTAGGCCCCTTTGAGGGCATGCGCACTTCAAGCACTCACAATGACCAGTCCAACACATGCAGCATCCCATGCCCACTCCATGCACAACATGCATTCCCAACTTTTTTTCCCGTAGGATCGTTCATTGTTGCCCATCGTACAATTCATTATTCTGACCCTATTCAGACGAGGAAACATCTGTTGTGACAATCCTCACAAGAAACTGACTGTGTTGCCAAGCGTGTTCCTGATGTCAGGATTGCGTCACAGACTGGTTAGACACAGTGCAGTTCCCACTGCGTGGTGAACACGGCATGTGCCACATGCCACCCTTATCTGTATGTCACCCTTACCTGTCCCAAAGTGAGCAAAGTGGCTTTCATGGCTTCCAGAGCATAACACATGCCATCCCTCCCTGACTTACCCATGAGTTGCATGATGCGCCTAATGACGCTGACGGGGCGCCTGCCCCAGTAGTCTTCGATGGCAGCCGGCTCGTAAACCAGGGGCAGGCTGTCGGTGGAGTCTGCTGAGCGCTCAACCTGAAGCAATGCCAGGCGGGAGAGGGGAGCATGCATGCCATGCATGCACGTCAACATGTGGGGGCAGCGTGCATGTGAACACGTCAATCTGATTGGTGTTGTCCCCTGGCTGCGGAGCACATCCCTTGTGCGCATCGCGCGTCTCGATCCCCTCTTACCATCATACAGTGCTCACTGCTCAGGTTGTGAAACCGCACATGCATGGGGTGTAATGCATGCAGCTCATGATTATGGATGGACATGCAGGTGGATATGCATGGCAACCCTCTATTAAATGCCAAGCCACATGGGGCAATGGTGTCCTGCATGGTTAACGGTTGCATTGCTACCAGTCCTGCCTTTCCTGTCGTGTGTTCCATAGGCACCAGTGTTTCCACTGTGCGTCCTGCCCTGTTGCTACACCCGTGCTTGCCATTTCCTAGGCTTTCCCCAGGCGTTTGCCTCGAGCCCCTCTGCACACATCCACACAACATCCAACCTGCCACCTGTAGCCGCTGCCCCGGTCATTGAGTGCCTTCAGATATGCTTATTTGACCATCCCACAGTTGTCATGCTCCCAGCATGCATGCGCAAACCCACCTCAACCAGATTCATCTTCACATTGGCTGCTGCAAAGTCAGAGGCGTCCTGGTTGCTGCCTCTCAAGCCAGCCATCAGCACCTGCATGCATACAGAAGGTCCGTCGCATGATAAATTGGGCTTCGTATGTGGGCCACAGAACGGAAAAGCTGGTGAACGACACGGTGTCAAACAGTGATGTGGCTTCTGGGGGCAAGATTACAGTCTGCCAGGCTGGCACTAGGGGGAAAATCAGGTCTTAGCTCACTTTGAGTTGCTCATCCTCCGCCATTTGCTCCCTCATTGACTTCATTTGCGATGACATCTCGCGGACGCTGAGGTTCCCGGCCGCACGAGCCACGGTAGTGCGCTTGCGTTGGTTGGCACGCTTTCCATCGGCGCCTCTGTGGGACTCCACGCCTCTAACACTGCCTCTTGCAAGTGCCATTGCAGCGAATGTGCAGTGGGCTGCTCTAGCACTGGCCACAGACGCGATTTGCCTTGTGAGGTGCGGGTTGATTGATCGATCGGACAAGGTTCAAACCCGAGGCACAATCTGATGAACACGTGCAGTTGCTGTACTGTAATAAGTGCAGAAAATCGTGTTAATTGAGTTTGAGGGTGAGCAGGTTGCAGGACCACAGGCTTGGCCGCTAGTTGCAAGCCTTCACCCTTGTTGTGGTGGCACGCTGCAGCTGCAAAGTGTGGTAATCAGCAACGAGCCGCCCATCCAGCATGTTTGCAGGTCCGTTGCTCGCTGACGGTTGCCGTTTTGAGCTCGACATGCGACTCTTGCTTCTTAGCTTTGATGGCGCTACTAAACGTACTCCTGTACTCGAGAGATGCAACGTTTGCTTCAGGCCGCCGGTAGGGCTTGCTAGACCCAAAGCCCTTGAGTGCACGGGCTGCTGGACAATCAAATCAAATGCTGCAAGGAGGGCAAATTAGCCGTCGTCCTGCCACCTTCTCAGGCGATGGCAGATTAGTGATTACGCCATGTGGACAGACCGTGCGTTTGTACGCCACGGCCACTGGCGAGCAAGTAGGCCAGCTGGAAGGGCATACAGGCGAGGTGACATGCGTGGCGACCAACCCTGATGACGAGCGACAGGTAGGAGCGACAGAGCGAGAGTTGCGGCACTCACATCTGCCGGCGCACGCCGCCGGCACCTGATGCATGCCGGCAGCCTACCTGCTGCCGTTGAGTTTGAGCTAGCGGTAGACATGCATGCATGCTTAGGAATCTGTACAGACAAGACATTCAGCTGGGAACAAGAGGTACGGACTGCAGGCACACCCTGCGCATGTCCTACATGCCCAAGAGGCTGGTTTCCCAACGTACAAGTAATCCCTGACACATCCTAGCCGTATGCTGACTGGCAGGCAGTCTTACAGCCTTGGTGTTGTTCGCGTCAGCAGCTGTTAAATATTGACGACTTTCTTTTGGCCACATAGATCGAGAACCGCAACTTGCATCTTGCAAACCTTCTCCCATGCCCATACACAGGTGTACAGCGCATCTCTGGATGGCACCATGCGGCTATGGGACGTGGGCAGTTGCACATGCCTAAAGGTCATGGCTGTGCGCGAGGCAGTACGTCACATGGCCGTTCATGCCACCATGCGCCTTGCCTACCTAGCCATTGAATGGAGGGATGGGGCTTCAGGCAGGGTTATCTGTTGGAATCTGGACAAGGAAAAGGCATCGGCATCGGCGATGAAAACGCGAGCAGCGGCACCCCTGGCCATGCAGCCGAATGGTGGGTTCTATGTTCGCTGCCTAAGGGCAGGTATCTGCATGTACACAACGTTTGTTAGGGATATTATGATACAGTGTGCTTGTTAGGGACCTTCTGGAGCAGTTTCCTGAGTTCTTTTTCTAATCTTCTTTTTCTGATTTTCCTGATAATGACCCTCATGTTGCGCAGTTTCTAGTTTCTGAGCCCTGCAGACAGGATGCGTGATGGGCAGGCATGGGTGCACTGGGCAGGCGTGGGTGCACAGGGCTAGAACAGCAGCTACGGCATGCATCGGAAGCTTGGCTATGATGATCACTATTTGAATCCGGATGAACAGTGACGGTTCAATGGTTGAATTTTCTGAGCCGATTCTATGCCAGTGCTTGGTATGAGGACATCACATACATGGAATGCGATGCATGTGGTGGGTGGCATGAGATGCCATGCATGCAACTAAGGAACATGGTATGCATGGGCCTGCTTTGTATTGGATGTGGCACATGGGCGCATAGGGCTGCAGTGCAGGGGAGAAATATAATTGAGCATGTTCATACTCTACCCGCTGCGGCTGGTGGCTGCGATGGGTGCATGGACATTGCACAGCCACTGCGTGGCCATATCTCCTCCCAGCAAGTGAAATTCCCACTCAATTGATACTTTGACACTGCAAACTGGCGCAATGACCACATCTTCCGCTTCCTCTGCTCCTGCCTGCACCATTCAGGTGCACTGGTTGCTACCATTGACCGGCACTCATTGTTTGTATGGCGGGCGGGGCCGGAGATCTGCCAACCACTGAACCTGGCTCACACCAAGCCGTACACTGTGGGTGACACTGACAAATGGTGTATGCTGGAGTTTCAGCAGCGGCATTATTGCCATTCATGTGCTGGGCGCAGAAGCATACTAAAGTACGTACAAATGCTGTATCTGTAGAACCTGCTGGTGGTAGTGCATCTCTCGCCAGGTTTAAACCCGGAGAACCTGGCCATTCGGAAAGAGAACTTGATCTGTTTGCTGTACATGCCTGCAGTGCTTAGCCATCAGTGCTGACGAGAGTATGCTCGCCGCCGGGGATGCGTCCGGTCGCATCCTGATTTGGCGGGACGTGGCCTGCTTCCTCCCCTCCGCCTCCGCAGCCCGCCCCGTTCCCGATCCCGCCGGCCCCGCCCCCGCCGCCCCTGCCAGACCTGTGTGCACCACCGTGCACTGGCACTCTGGGCCCGTGGGGTGCCTGTCCTTCAGCCTGGATGGCGTGTACCTCCGGTCGGGCGGCAGGGAGGGAGTGCTGGTGTCCTGGCAGGTGGAGAGCAACAAACCCAGCTTTTTGCCTAGGTAAGCAACAGGCTGCAAAATGGGTGTTTGTTTTAAACTTCTACGATGTGTTGCAATGTCAGCCATGCACCTGGTCACTGGTCAGCCATTGAACCTGGTCAGCCATGCACCTGGTCAGCCATGCACCTGGTCAGCCATCCACCTGGTCAGCCATGCACCTGGTCAGCCCTTGCACCTGGTCAGCCCTTGCACCATCAGACTGTGCCTTGGCTTGTGTGTGATCTCATGGTGTGTGTGCCCTTGCGCGTGTGATCTCATGGTGTGTGTGCCCTTGTGTGTGTGATCTCATGGTGTGTGTGCCCTTGTGTGTGTGATCTCATGATGTGTGTGCCCTTGTGTGTGTGATCTCATGGTGTGTGTGCCCTTGTGTGTGTGATCTCAGGCTGGGTGGAGCTCTGTGTGGGATCACGCACTGTACTCGCGACCCGGCGCATGTGCTCATACGCCAGGCCGACAACACACTGAGGGTGATCAGCCTGGCAACAAACAAGGCAAGCTTGGCTGTGGAGGGTTACTTCCATTAATGGCTCGGAAGTTCTGGTAGTCCTAAGCAGTAACTAGCAGCACAGTAACCACACCCAACTAAGACTGCAGATTGTTATACAGCTAGTAACAGCAGCACGGATAGTCAAAGCTGCACAGATAGCAATAGCTGCGTAGGTTGTCAGGCCAAGCAACGGACTGGACTTGCGCCCAACGACCCTTTCATGCGGCGTGATAACGGTACCGTCACCGTCACTGAACCCCGCAGGTGGCGGTGAGCGTGCTGGGCCTCCGTCCGCCCATCCCGCAGCTCAGCGCCACCGCTCAAATGGCGGCCACGTGCCTTCACCCCCTGACGGGCGCGCTGGCAGTGCCCACACACAATGCGGTCATGCAGCTGTACGACGCGCAGCACCACAGGCACCTAGCATTGCACCAGGTATGGAGAGGGTGGCAGGGGGTGGCGGGACTGGTGGAGGAACATGAGAGTTGTTGAGGGGGGGGGCGCGGAATGCCAGATTAAGAGGATGGGAGTTTAGGAAGAGGAAATGGGAATGGAACAAACAGGCTGGAAGGGGTGAGGGAGAGTGTGCAAGACACGAGGCAGCGGTTGCAACAGAATGAGGTGGCAGTTTTGTTGTTGTTTTGCCTTTCTGCCTCGTCATCTCTCCAGGCCTAACTGAGCACCCTCTTGACAGATATGCAGTTCAAACTGCATAGCTGTCTACTCGCCGCTTTCGCAATTCGTGTGATTTTGAGCACTCACGTTTGATATACGTCAAACGATGCTTTCTCGCTTCTTTCCAGGCGGCTTTGTGTAACGATCCGCAGTGCATAAAATCATGGTTGTGCGCCAGACGCAAGTTTAAATCACAATCATACATGCCCTTGTTTCCTGCCTTCAGGTAGCTTTGCGTAACGACGTGTGTGCCAGTGACCCCGGCCAGCACCAGGCACATGACCCCAGCCCCTTCGTCAGCCATGCGGCGTTCACGCATGCGGGCACGTGCATGGTGACAGTCGACGTCAGGCCAGGAGCAGGTACGGGGGGTCTGCATGCTCGAGGTCGGATGTCGATCAAGCAACGCAACGCACTCGCATGGAGGATGCTCACAGCATGTACTGAATGACATGGGATGGACGCATGGAGTAAAGGATCAGTACCCGTGCAGAGTCGTGCAGCATGTCCTGAGTGCAAGCCCGAGTAAACGATGGGGCTTGAAACGGACGGAGTAACAGCTTTGCGAAGTGTGTGGAAACTCCAGATCATCGTGGGCGTCAGAATCTGACACAAGATTGGCAACGTGGTGTGTCGCGAACGCAAACACATGGCGTTTATGAACGGGCATGATGGGCATTTCTGGCTATGATGATCACTATTCGAATCCAGATCACCCATGACGGTTCAATGGTTGAATTTTCTGAGCCAATTCAGCCATGCACCCATTCACCACTTGCAGACACGAACAATGGCATGCACACAGCATGATCAGTTTTGGCAGACCTGGCATGTCAGCTTGGCTATGATGATTAATATCTGAATCCGGATGAACAGTGACGGTTCAATGGTTGAATTTTCTGAGCCATCCGTGCCATTCATCTGCCCATCGCTTCCACCCATCATTCTCTCACACAACTGCGCACTCTATCACACAATTACGCACTCTCTCTCACTCACTTTGTTGCTGTCTCTGTGTTGCTGGCTAGGCACGCTCAGCAAAACAGTCACTCTCAACTGCGTCAACGGCATCAGCCGCCCCTCATCTTCATAATCACACATTTGACTTGTTTCCTGAAGGGTTGAGAACCATGCATATGCAAAACGTCCACTCTTTTCAGTCACAGAAATGAACCTTATATATGCACTCAAACGTACTCCTTTACTAGTGATCAGTACTGCGTGTGTGGTTGTCTGCAGGTATACACGGTTCAGAGGACGAGGTGTGTCTGCGCTTCTGGAATGCATTTGCCAAGGGCACCCAGTACGCACTGAACACCCTGGCGGACGACCCACACAGGTAGGACTGGGCCTACGGGCTTCACTTCACGTGCGCATCAATCCTGTCTTTGGATTATCACCAAACATTCCTGGTTGAGCGACATGGATAGTATCAACTTGCAACGGCCAGTTGGACACAGTATGGGCATGGGAGCATCCGATCCAAAGCCGTCCCAGGTACGCCTTTTGATTGTATGGAGCTCCGCATGCAAGATCTCTCCCATGCTTGCGCATTCTGGAACACTGCCAATCATCGACAATTTTCTTGTTGCCAGTACACTGCTGGTCCAGCTGTATGGTTCAGCGTTGTGGTGTTTACGTCACGTGCTGCTCACGTATGCAGGGGCCCTGTCACGTGCCTGGCTGCCCACCCCACCCTGGACCTTGTGGTCACAGCCGGGGGTGTGACGTCACCTGAGTTCAAAGTGTGGGAAAAAGTGACCATGGCCAGGCGACCTGGGAGCAAGGTGGAGCGGCCCACGTGCTGGAGGTGCAGGTGCGTTTAGGGTTTGGACGCATGCAGGAGCTGAGATATAGGGTTTGGGTAGGGTGTGGGGTGGATAGAGTTGTTGTTTGAGTTTGGGCTGTCTGTTGGAGGTGCATGTGAGTAGGGCTTGGGCGCATGCTGTGGTTGATGGCAGGGCTACAGCATTCGCTCACTCGGCCTTAAAGCGTTCCTTTACTGTGGTTGACAGGTCCCTTGCATCCAACCTCGATGCGCCCTTGCTTTTGCTAGTGGCTGCTAGTGGCTATACTCAGCATCAAGCCCTGTTATTTTGCCACCCTTCGGTACCCCTCGATTTGATCCTTGCTTTGCCAATTCTCAGGAGTGTGGGTTCCTTCAAGGGTCAGCCCTTCACCTCCGTGGCCTTCTCCCGGGACGGCTCGCTGCTGGCCCTGGCGGCCGGGCCCAGGGTCACACTTTGGGACCCGCTGTTGTGTGAGCTGGCGGTTACTCTGCCCGCGCCCCCGGAGCTGCTCAGCACGGCGGGCGGGGCCGTCACAAGCCTGGCGTTTATCACGGGGGCGCCTTTCCTGGTGCGTTTGAAATAACAGGTATTATTTCTCGGTGGTTTGGTTTGTACATGTCAGGTATTCTTGTGAAATCCGTCTGAGGAAAGGATGGGAGTAATTGAAGCAGCAGATGGGTTTCAGTGTATGTGTATATACTTGAGGGTCGGACACCGCACATTTGGCATTGTGTGGGCGTCCGTTTGCGAGTTTGAAGGGGAGAGCTTGGCCGTTGCCTGGTTGGTATGAAGACAACGTTGATCAGTCTGATTATCAACAAGTATTGTGCACGCACGCTCTGTAAGCAAGAAATGTGTATTTTGTGCATCGTCCACTTGGTTAATACGGTGATGTGTGCCCCAACATGCATGCAGGTGGGCAGCACAGGCAGCATGCTGGTCGTCTGGAACCTCCTCACAGCCTCAGTCCAGTGGGTAGCATCCCTGGCCTGCACAAGCATAGCCGCTGACCCCCTGCGGCCCAAGTTCGTGGCCGCCCTTCCGCTCCTGCCCCCCGCCACCGCCCATTCCCGCCAACTGCTGCCACTGGCCCAGGGACACCAGCCAGGGCATAGATCAGCCGACCCAGCCAGCCAGAAGCATCCCCAGCAGCAGCAGCAGCAGCAGCAGTTGGACGGTCCTGCGGCAGCTGAACCTGCTGGCAGTCATTCGCCGGCGGTGCCGGCCAGCCGGCGGAGCAGCAGACAGAAGGCTAAGGAGCTAGCTGTGCAGCCTGAACAGCCAGATGGACCGGAGCAACCGCAACAACCGCCCCAGCAGCAGCAGGAGGCTGCGGTCAGCAGTGGGGCCGGTCAGCCGGCCTGCTGGGTGTTGGTATTTGACCCACACTCTCCTGTGCCCTTACAAGGAGCCTGCGTTGCCAACACACACTGTGTGCAGTTACTCTTCCCATCCGCAGCTTGCTCTGGCGCCTTCGGCCCTGATGCAGAGCTTAGTAGCCTGCTTGTGCTTACAGCGGAGCGGGCGTATGCACGAATGGGGGCGGTGGGCGATGCGGGAGTTGGCGGGAAAACAGCCGCACCGGGGCAAGCCGGGAATGCACAAGCGGTTGGGCAGTCTGCGTTTGAGGCCGCGTTTGGTGAGCTGGCGCCACGCGTGGTCGTGGCTGGTGGAGAAGATGGGGAAGAGCGGGAAGGGGCGGATGGGGCGGGGCCGGGGGCGGAGGCACGGTGGCGACAGTTGTTGGATGCACCTTCACACCTCCTACCGCCACCCACCAGCCTGGCCAATGACTTCTTGCAGCTTTTGACACAAGTGCAGTAGTGGTTGTATGTGGCATAGATGACCTGGGCGTGTAGAGCCCATACACAGCGTTAATGCAGTCTCTGGCATAGTTTTCTTGGCGCACACCACATATCTGGTTGACATAGTTTTCCCGCTGCGCACACCACATGTCTGGTTGACCTCAACTGACATAAATCGTCGCTGCCCGCATATTGTAATCTTGTGCTCGCTCCCAGCCCTGATGCCTTCAGTCAACGGTCCTGGTTATGCATTCGTTATCCTATTTGGCCTCAGCTACCTTGAACCGGGAATGCTAGTGCTGCTGCTTGGCCTCGTTCACCGTGCCGCTGCCTCAGTTCTGCCAAGCTGTGGCACCGTCAGACCAGCGCCAGTGAAGCTGTAAATTTCTTTCTTGAATTTAACGGTTTGCCCTTTGAACAGTCGCCCTTGGCCCAACCCTCGAGCACTGACTTTTTGGAGTAAATACAGGATTGATAGTTGTCCCTGTTTGCAACGTGCCTTTCTTCTTGGTCAGCGTTAGCTCTTTTGTGTAACCCTACCTGTGCTGTTGTCAGCTTTCAAGCACCCGCAGAGGTTAGAACAACGGGAAAGCCGTCGAAGGACATGAAAAGGGATGGGCATCGCCCTGTCCTGCCCTGATTAAGAAAGCAAAACGAGCGCAGTGCCAAAATAGCAGGCAAGGCAGGCGAGCTGAAGGCAGAAGAGAATACGAGCCGCCCAGGCTAAAATCAAAGACTCTAGAACGGGAGGCGAAACAGGCCAGCATCCTGGTAACAAAACGCAAGGTTAAAACAAGGCTGAGCGTCAAAGGCCTGGGAAAGCCATGTTGGAACAGGGTTCAAAGAGCAGGGCCTACAACACAGGCAGGTAGGCTGCAGGTTGACCTCGACGCCCGTCTCGCAATCAAAGAAAGCTCAGCTCAGCTCAAGCTTATACGAACCCGGCTAGATTGTCCCAGACACGCGGCGCACTGCTGGCACGTGTGATGAATTGGCCCTGGACCTTGGCCCTGTGAGCTTTGGAGGGTCGCTGATGATCGGAAGGGCACGACTGAACCTTACGGATGAGACTATGCTCGGTTGCGCTCGGCCGGCTGCAATTGCGGGTTACTTTGGTTTACTGTTGTAACAGGGTTCGCGCAGGGTGTCAGCAAGTCATCAAAGCTACGTGACAGCCCAGAGACGCTCTATGTAAAGGGCTGATGCGATTCAGTCGAGACGAGTGTACTACGAACCCCTCCATTCATCTCTGATTGTACCAGCTGCAAACTCGCATAGAAGGCTTGATTGGAGTCATACAGGACACCTTCCAGAAAAAAAAGAAGTTTGCCAGTTCTGTGACAATTCCTGTCAATACCGCCAGGAACCAGTGTTGGTGATGAATGTTGTGGTGGCCAAGTGTGATTGGGTATACTATGGCGTGTGCAGCCTATCCAGATGTCCACACATCTCGGACATATCAGTCACACCACCCAGAAAATTGTCCCAGAAATGGCAAAGTTCTTTTTTTCAGGACTTTTTCTCAGAACATGCCGCACAGGACGTGTAGCACTGTATGGGTGGGCTCTGCCATGCATGGACACCACTCTCTCTCTGTATGTCCTCTGGCAGCAGCTCGGTGGCAGCCGTTTTCAGATCACTACATGTCCTACCGTTGATGGCCCACCACCTTGAACTTCCTACTTCCTGGTTGGTTGTGCCTTGTTATTCTGGTAGCACGCGCCCCGTTTGCGGCACTGTTCACATGTTGGCAGACCCCCAAAGGTGGGCTAGAGGCCAGGAACACCGGATGTCGAGTGCTCATCTGGGACCGTTAGGAGCCAGCAGCCAGGACGCAAAGCATCAGGTGACAGACTTTCAGTTCGCTTCCAAATCCATTCAATCCCGCCGTCAGGCGATTTTGTTGACAGCCAATTCCTGGCAAAACCACGTTGAAACTGGTATCGTCGTACGTTCGAGTAGCCTCGATGAACATCTGTCAATCACGAGCGCAGGGCTTCGCAGACGCGTTACACATGATGCATGCCATGCAGTTGATTCCAAAAGACACCGGACAGACACACGTTCACATTTAATGTTCGGACTTCTCCCTTCTCTCATCCCAACTTTATGAAACATGGGTCTGCTCACGTGAAACGTGGTCATCCCAAGATGTTTATCGTTGAAGTGCTCGACCTTCATTCATCGCAGGTGAAGCCAGAAGTCGTGAAGGCACAGGAGACTAGGGCGTCAGCGAGCAAGTGCAACGTCTGTGTATCCGTGCATCGCATCATGCCCAGCGCCCACACTGCGGAGCGCAGGACCTCGGCACTGTGTGCGTCAGCATCTGAACTTCTGTTCTCCTGGATCAAAGATAAGTGGGAGGCTGCGGGCAAGCTTCCACGCATCGCTATCAAGGGTGGCCGTGTGCGCTGCTGCTTGCCATCAATCTGCTGTTTCGTCGCTCCCTGTTCATAAGCATCAGTTGTGTGGTGTACGACACGCGTGACTGAACCATGCGTTGCACGTCTGGCCCTTCCGTCGTGATCTGACTGAACAGTCGAGAGATCGTGGCCAGAGATAGTGCTCTCGGCTGCAAGGCCTGCGGTTAGCAGGGCGCAGCCCGCCTTGAGAACGGCCCAGTCTTGGATGCCGAGGCGCGCGAACGCGACGAAAATGCGAACAGCGGGTTCAAGCCCCAGGTCGTGCGCCTGGTGATGGGTCAGGACATCCAGTGCAGACCTTGACACAACCTGCAATCACAAAAAGAACGTTGCTGGCAACGCGTTTGAAAGTGTGTGCGTCATCATCAAGGGCATTCGCATCCCGGGAGACACTGAAGCGCCTCGACACAGAAGCAATTTGTGAGCATCGCAACTTGTTAGGAATGGTAGAACCAGTCAATCGTCGCTTAAACCAGACTGCGAGGCAAGTAAAGACGCAAAAACACTGGCCATCAACACCATGTTGCGACACTGGTCAAGTACACCAGTGCAGACACGCAATCGCACACGAGAGCACGTCTCAATGGCTCCTGACCTTGAGCAAATCGTTCTCTACCGGCCCGGACAGAAGGTAGTGTCGACCACTCGCGCCATCCCGAATGTGAAGGGTGTCGGCCATGCATTCAAGCACGGCAAGCAACTGCGACCAGCAACCCAATGCACGCACAGCACTCACTTGGCTGGCCTCAGAAGGTGAAAAGCATGAGCATGTGAAGTGATGCACGTGCAAGAACAGTTGAAAGTGAGAGTTTTTTACTGGCCCAGCTAACCTATATCGCAAGCAATGACTTATGCATGGGGACCCACTGGCAGTGTACAGATGCACGTGCCTGAACTACATCATGCTTGTCCCATAATTTGTTCACATTCTGTATACAGTTTGCTAACCAAGTTACAACTGCTTTCGGCAGCATCAGCCGGCCAGGCAACCGTGCCCTGGCTGCAGAAAAAGGCAGGCAAGCTGTCTATGGCCAAGGCACCGTAGATGCTGCTGCAACCAACGGCGTTTGGCCAAGGCAGCACCGAACGGCAGAAACTGTGCCCGTCATTCCCACTGCGTGCCTGCTGGCAGTGTAGATGCCTCATATGTGTACAGCAGAAGCCGTCACAGGGCACGGCATAGAAACTGTTGATGTGCTGGTAATGAGTACCCACAGCGCACCTGGGGTGTGGTGCACGTGGGCAGTAGCTGCTGCAGCCTGAGCCTCACTATAACCGCCAACTGCTGCGCGCCGCCGTGACCTCCCAGCTCCGGTACCAGCCGCACAGCAGCCGCTGCAGGACCAGTACCAGCAGCTCCAGCACCAGCAGTACCAGCAGCAACGGCCCCATGCCTGCGCCCGGGCAGCGGCTCCCTACTGCTTGTACCATCCCTATGACGACGACTGCCCAGCGGCTGCTGCTGGCCTGTCTGTGCCAGCTTGGCACAGCTGGCCATGAGCAGGACCAGTTGCGTGGGCCTGAGCGAGTAGAGGCGGTGCTTGAGCAGGGCGAAGAGCGGGTCGATGAGTTGGTGTGAGGCCATGGCTCGCTCCTCGTCCGGCTGACGGGGGGTGGCCGAGGGGGCGTGGGTGGCCAGGGCATCCGCCAACTGAACCAACTGCAACACACATGCTGCCAATGGGATATAGGAGGCTGAAGGGATGTGCAAGTATACCGTGCCACACACCACACGCACACACGCGCGCACGCACAGACGCACAGACGCGCGCACGCGCACACGCACATGCACACGCACGCGCACGCACGCACGCACGATGTGCACATGTGTAGGCCAATGAAACACCAGCGAGACGGACAAACAGAGACGAGGGCAACGTCAAGAAATGGATTGGTTTCGCATTCACAAGTGCACTAGTACTGTGCAGGCCACCGGATGGGCTCACAAGCAGGCAGATTATTTGGTGCTGGAAAGCTGTAGGATTCAGATCAAACACTCACACCTGACCACCAATCCTGGCCAGGCTCCGATGACAAAATTACAGCACTAACCTGGCCAAAGCTCTGATTACAACCACACTAGGAATTAATGTGTTGCGCACACACGCACCTGCATGTTTGTCAGTTGTGCCAGGTGTTCGTGCGTTGCTGCCGCCACATTCCCCAGCAATCCACTGGCGCCTCCACTCCTGGGGTTTGCCTGGAGCATGTCCAGCAGCCAGTTGAGGCGGCTGCTCGGGTCCAGGGACTCCAGCACACCGTGTGCATGCCTGCACAGATGGAGAGCAGGATGGAGAGGGCTTCCAGTTTGAAAAGGCTGTGTTCAACCTAGCAAAGTCGAGCAAGGCCAACACACGGGACAGACCAGCACACACGGGATGGAACAGTAGTCTCAACCTGGCTTATGCGGGGATCCAACGATTATCAGTGCAACCAGTGCAGGCGAATATTCAAGCCTCATCACAAAAGAGAGGACGTGCCTTTGTTTGCTCATGAAGTACTATGATGACGGTCGATAAGGAAGGACAACGCGTCGTGCGTACCTCGTCAGCGCCAGGTGCATGGCGGGCAGGTGGGCTGCTATGGGCCTGTCTCTGCTTTAGTCTATCTCAATCTATTCCCGGTCCTGACAGTTCTGACCAATTGTATTAACAACGCGCACACACCTTGACAGCGCCAGGTGCATGGCAGGCAGGTGGGCTGCTATGAGCCTGTCTCCGGCTAGACGGCTGCACAGGAGCACCCAGCCCCGGTCGTCCAACTGACTCATAACAGAACCCAAGAAACGGACAACGTCCTGCAAGGTCACGTGGTGCACTTGATACAGGTGTGAGCGGGTCATCTTTTGCCAGTAACCACTGCATGCACCAGCAGTCTGTTTGCATACGCCAATCCATGCACCATCCATTCTGCACATCCACGTACCAATATATGCACCACCGATCTCCATGCACGTGCCAATGCATGCATCGCCTCACCTCAAGGCCGGTCTCTGCAGGCATGTCGGGCACTGATCGTGCTGTGAGGCGTGCCGCGGGAACCAGGAAGGCCGCACTGCACCCCTGATCCTGTACACACCGACACACACAGGTCAGGAAGGCTGCTGATTGTTGCGGGGTTGCATGGTTTTGTAAGCAAGCGAAGTCGGCCCTGCTGTATCAGTGTCTAAGAAACAAGGTGTAACGTCAAACTGCACGCGAACTGAAAAGTGGAGGCTGCTATTCTGTATCAGTGTCATCTTGGGATCAGCATTTGATGCCTGGCCAGCCGGCCATTGCGCAGACAGCTATTGTTTTACGTACAACCCAGCTCAGTGCGAAGTGAAGTGCAACATCCAATTTTGTAGACAACCAGGTGCAACATCAAACAGAGGGAAACATCACAACGATGCAGATCCACAACAAAGCACGTGTGTGGGTGATTCAAAGCTGCTGCTCTCTAAAGCTGCAGGCCATTCTAGGCGAATCAATTGTCAAGGCACTGCGCTCGCGGAGACGCCTGGATACAAATACATACTTACTTGCAACGCCTGGGGCCGAATCCTCATGCACAGGTCGGTCATCAGCTGCGGTGCGCTGACACCGGTGGTGTCGAGGGCAGTGAGCATGTGACAGAGCAGGGGGAGGGGCAGACGGTGCCAGGTGGACGTCACAAGACGGGCTAGTAGCCACCTGTGCAAAACGGCATGGTCACACCAGAGCAACTGGAAATCGCGGTTACAAATGTAACAGTAACACCAGGTGACATTCAGAGCGCTTGGTCAAGCTATAAGATGCAACCAAAATCATGAACAAACAAGCAGCGGCTTTCAGAACAAGCTGTTGCTGAAAGCCATGACCAGAGGGAGAATCTTGTCCGATGCAAACTTGCAAATTACATGTCATGACGATAGTGTCCTGCATGTCACTCACTGCCAGAGGTGTTTGCGCGCTGCATGGTGTGGACCTCCACACGCGATCGCCACCCCCGCCACCTCCCCAGCAGTCAGCGGCTGCAGCGGGTCTCCCAGCAACGCCAACTGCTCAAACGCATCAAACGCACGACTGCGAACATACACGCAACAACCGTGCAAACACATGTATGACAGTGAGTACGCGCTCCGCAGGCGTGCGAACACATGCGCTAGTGAACACACGCACGACGGGCGAGCGGACACACGCTCGACGGGCGAACGAATACACGCGGGGCGAGCTAGTGAACACACGCGCGACGGGCTTATGAACACACGCGGGACGGGCTAGCAAACACGTGCGATGGGCGAGCGAAACGAGCGAGCGAACACATGCGCGACGGGCGATTGAGCACACGCGCGACGGGCGTTTGAGCACACGCGCGACGGACGTGCGATCACACGCGCGACGGGCGATTGAGCACACGCGCGACGGGCGAGCGAGCACACGCGCGACGGGCGAGCGAGCACACGCGCGACGG